>JAPKID020004509.1:0-11640 GCA_026931265.2 Tropidonophis doriae | reverse complement strand
ACTGTTGCCGGCTACTGAATTCTCCCACCTAAAAGACAGGCTATATAAAGAGCTGTCAAATAGGCGGGCCCCTGTCTCCTGCTTGTAAATAGTTATCTTACTGCTTGTTATAATAAAAGACCTTGCTTTTGACCTGCCTGTGTCAGACCTCCTTGAAATCTAACAATTCTCACTGCTTTATCTTAACAGTACTGGAGATGGCCAGAGTCTATATTATATCCTTCATTAAGAATAATTATAATAATTTCAATGTTCTTCAACATCTAAGAAAATTTACAATGACTTGGCAGCATCAGTCTTATTTCCCCATTGATAATCATAGCCCTGCCTCCTCTCCATCTTATTATCTACACAGCCTTAACTCCCTACCAACTCAACAGAAAGTGTCATTGCCATTTCTGTGTGTCAGCATCCCTTTCTGCTAACCTAGTAAGGGATGGCTTCAGTTATGATGGCTAGGGAAGATAGGATCAAAATCTGTTCCTCTGCCTTGAATTCTTAAAATTTATATTGATTGTTTCCTAGCATGATTTGATTGCTTATTTGTACCCTATGACTATCCTATGACCTTATGATTTGTGACGAACATATCTTTTCTTTTATGTGCACTGAGAGCATATGCACCAAAGACAAATTCCTTTGTGTCCAATCACACTTGGCATATAAATAATTCTATTCTATTCATTATACACCCTTGTCCTAGTTGTGGGGAGATGCAAAGTCTTGTTGATTCCTTAATTATGAAAGTTTGTATTCCAATCTTTTCTTGAAGAAGAGGGTAGATTTTTGACATAAGGGGAGACATCAATACAATCCTTGTGACTGTATTTTATTTATGTATTTATTTATATCCTACCTTTATTATTTATATCAATAACTCAAGGTCCCTAGTCCCCCTTCTTCCTTCTGTTTGCCCACAACAACAACCCTGTGAGGTTCATTGGACTGAGAGAGAGTTGACTGACCCAAAGTCACCCAGTAAGCTTTCATGCCTAAGTGCCACTAGAATTCACGGTCTCCTAGGAATACCTTAATCCCACCTCAAACTGGCTCTCTATGATCTTTTTCATTTATGTATTCAATGTATATGACTGTCCATCTCAAGTTAATGACTTTTTTCTTGCTTAATGATTTATAATTAAAAAGAAAAGCAAACGATTGGATAGGCAAGGAAACAAATGACACATCTTATTTTCTGCATTCCCAAAGTAAATTGTGATGTGGCAGAAGACTATATAATATATGCCTTGCATAGAAGCACCCCTGTGATTCCACAAACGGATCCACAGGTTTGAAAGGCAACTCAAATCTTGAAGGAATCCGCTAACACAATGTTAGCAAAGATAATCTTTTGCCTTAGTGCTACAATGTATGCGTGGATCATTTCTTCTTTTTCTTGTGCCATATCTGTCATCGGACATTGGCAATCATGTTGGCAATCTTATTTTTGTCATGAAAAAGTCCTGCTGAGTTTTGTCCAAACCAGTCCCTTAGGTTTTGAAGCCATGATGTTGCCCTTCTGCCTGGACCTTGTTTGCCTTCAATTTTTCTCTGGAGGATTAAGTGAAGTATGCCGTATTTTTCTGGGTGTCGCATCACATGTACAAAATATTCTACTTTTCGCTTTTTAATGGCTTTGATGATTTCCCTTTGCTTACCAAGGCAGCTTGTTACCTCCTCATTTGTGACAACCTAGCTTATGTGTAACACCACCCTGAGTCCCGAAAGGGAGATGGGCGGTATATAAATTGAATAAAACTGAAACTGTAAATCCACATTTTTAGTTTCTTCAAGTGGTTTTCTGTCAGAGGCACTGGTGGGTTCTGGATCCTGTTGCAACTGGTTAGGTGCAACAGGGATGGGTGTCCAACACATGAATGCACACAGTGTGTGTGCACACATGCGCAGCATATGCATTCATACTTACCATCTGCGATGCTCCAGCTGTTCAGCAGAGCACTGAGCAGGCACCCTACGCTCCGTGCACTGAAGCCCCAAAAACCTCAAATACTGGTAAGGAGTGCAAGCAGGCGGCCGGGCCTTCCAGAGCATGGTACCAGAATGGTACCTGGTGCTCCCAGCAGGCACCGGTACACCCGTACAGGGGCGCACCAGTCGTAACCCACCACTGGTCAGAGACCAACTCTCTGCTCTGTAGAGCAGGCTAGAACAGATGTGGATCACTGTATGCAATAATACGTAGTTCATTCCAACTTTCCATATCTAAGGGTAGTTTAGCATACAGGAAAAGCAACGCTAAGAAATAAAGTTCGCTCAGAATCACTTGCCCTTCTTAAGAAAGATTCCACAGTCAAAATAATACAGCATATTTTCTCTCAGCCCTTTCCCAATGTCTAACATGAAAGAATTGTATTAATTAGTACTTGTCCCCTGTATATGCTTAAGGATTCAGAGCTCGCAATCCAGCTCCTTTGAGGGTCATTTAAGCATTGCCGCACTCTTTGGGATTGAAGAACGACTGTCATTTTGTCAAATGAATGTATTGGAGTGGTTTTCCTCTAGTCGGATTTCATTCCTGATGTTGATTACTGTTTATATCGAGCTAGGCGACATCTGAATAGTAAAAAGGAGGAAGTTTTACCCCAGGATTTGAGGTCATTTTGTAATGAACCGTGGTTTCAATTGCAAGAACAGCTGCTTCTTTTATAAGCAAAAAGGGTCATTTACAGTTCAGGGTAACACAGTAATAATTTAACAAGGAAGTGCCTGTGCATTTCATATACATATATATGCTCTTAGCTGACTTCACGCTGAACCTGAATGCAATATTAATGGCTTGCAGAGTGTAGGACAAAAGGGATGTATAAGAAAAATATTGAATGGATCTGTCATTTTAACGGCAACTAACTGCCCCCCGCCCCATTATAGCACTTTTCTATGCCTCCTTATTCCAAAGCAAATCATACAAGTTTCAATTCCATGAGACTGTAACTAAAATGGCAGACTAAAGCTTGATTTAAATCTGCCTGCAACTGCATGTGGCCACATACCTGTGCTGCGAAGGGGTCGATGGGAAAGCGTAGGTTACAGATGGCTGCAGACAGGCTGATGCGAATAGCTCCCAAATCCCAACAGCACTTGTGCGGAGGTGCATATCCTGCGTGCTCTTTGGTTGATTAGACTTCCGGTTCTGTGCTTTGCTGTTTGAGCGACTCCTAGCCAGAACGTTAATGTGTGCAGAAATATAAATGCAACACCAGGGCAACCATCCCCAAATGACAGATGCATCCATTCCCTGATGTGCAGTGGCGGAGAAATTCAATCAAGGCTTTAGAGCAGGGGTGTCAAAGTCGATTTTATTGAGGGGCTGCATCAGGGTTGTGTTTGACCTTGGGGTGGGTGGGCATGGCCAGCTTGACATCACTCGTGTTAGGGGCACCTGTGGGGGTCCGAGTGCTCTGCCAGCAAAAATGGAGCTCAGGAGGGCCGTGTAGAGGCACTGCGGGCTGGTCCGTCACTGTTCCCAGGGCAGCCCCACAGGCCAGATCTAAGCACTCCACCGGCTGGATGCAGCCCACGACCTTGAGTTTGATATCCCTGCTTTAGAGGGTATTTCTCAGACGTGCCTCCTTCAAAATTCAAGAAAGGAAACCTCCCAACTCCATTGTGTTAGAGAAAAGGTACTTTTGCTAAATATGAAGTGACAGCAATGAAAGTAAAGCAAGATCTGAGGCTAAAAGGCGTAAAGTTGTACATATCAAAAGTTTACCCAAATCCCTCCCCCCCAACAACCCCAATGTCCAATCTCCAGCCCCCAAGGGTGCCATATGGTGTTCATCTTCAGGTGGCCTCATCCATTTGGTGTGCAGAGACGGTTGGCCTCAACCAGACCTAAACAAGAACATCCAGCATGCATAGAAGATGGTGAGACCTCCCTCTTCATCCCAAGATATTTCCTCCAGAAGGATTCCCCTCCCAAATATTGAAACCCCCACCCTCCCTGTTACTATGGCAGCCAATAGCAAGCAAATGATATAGAGGCTGGCAGTATTAAAGATTTCAGCATTTTAGTCAAATTTCATAGTGGCATGGCAATATTTTGTAAAATAGATCCTGGAAAACATGTAGTGTACCCCCTCTCAGATATACTGCATCTACATTTCCCAGAATTCCTAGTCAACACTGCTCAGAATTCTGGGAGATTAAGCCCCAATACCTCTGAAGGGCACCAGGTGGGCAAAGGCTAGTATAGGTCAGTTGCAGCAGCATTTGGCTAAGTTTGGTTGGGATCCAGAACTAAGTAAAGTTAGGCTTCATTGTTGGTTGGTGAATAGCCCTCCAGAAAATAAAAGGATCGGGGGTTAAGCTAGGAAATGAAATATTACAGAAGATGTTAATAGTAAAGGATGTCTATTTGTTGCCAAGAAAACTGCAAGGAGGTGTCTATGAAGGCAGCCAAGGTGGTGCAGTGGTTAGAGTGCAGTACTGCAGGCTACTTCAGCTGATTGCTAGCTGCAGTTGAGCAGTTCAAATCTCACCAGGCTCAAGGTTGACTCAGCCTTCCATTCTTCCGAGGTGGGTAAAATGAAGACCCAGATTGTTGAGGGCAATAGGCTGACTCTATAAACCGCATGGAGAGAACTGTAAAAGCACTACGAAGCGGTATATAAGTCTAATTGCTATTGCTATTGCTATGAAGACTCAGGAGTCTAGCTTGACCTTGGTTTTTTTTTTTTAATTATAGAATAAACTTTAAAGGAATTTCATTCACATATAGAGGTAATCCTCGGCTTATTGAGCCCAAAATTTCTGTTGCTAAGTGAAACAGTTCTTAAATGAAATTTTCCCCATTTTAGAACCTTTCTTGCCACAGTTTTTAAGCGAATGACTGCAGTTCATACATTAGTTAACCTGGTTGTTAAGTGAATCTGGCTTCCCCATTGACTTTGCTTGTCATCAGGTCCCAAAAGATGATCACATGATTCTGGGATGCTGCAACCGTCATAAATATGAACCAGTTGCCAAACATCCAAATTTTGATCATGTGACCATGGAGATGCTACAATAATTGTAAATGTGGGGGGGGAAAGGTCTTAAGTCACTTTTTTCATTGATGTTGTAACTTTGAACGGTCACTAAATGAACTGCTGTAAGTTGAGGACTACATGTACATACTTCTTTCAAGGAGGTGCATATGAGCAAAGAGACCAGAGAGGATTTGTCACCTACAAATCTTGTTACAAGAACAAATAGATAAGCACTATGCTTTTCTAGTGGGATGTGGTGGCTCAATGGCTAAGCTTGTCGATCAGAAAGATCGGCAGTTCGGTGGTTCGACTCCCTTGTGCTGCATAATGGAGTGAGCTCCCGTTACTTGTCCCAGCTTCTGCCAACCTAGCAGTTCGAAAGCACTTAAAAATGCAAGTAGAAAAATAGGAACCACCTTTGGTGGGGAGGTAACAGCGTTCTGCGCATATCCGGCGTTTAATCATGACCACGGAGACGTCTTCGGATAGCTTTTGCTCATTGGCTTTGAAATGGAGATGAGCACCACCCCCTAGAGTCAGGAAGGACTAGCACATATGTGCGAGAGGGATCTCACAACTACAGACCAATACTTGGCAAGAAGAGTCAGGAACGGATTTTCACTCTAATGAATTGAACTAATTGTCTCTTGCCAACTCCACTCCCCTTTTGCTCCCCTCTATTCCATATGGGAGGGGCCGTTCACCATCCACCTCTGTCTTTACTCCCGAGTCAATCCCTGTTCTTTACCTGTTCCCTTCGTCTGGCAAGTGTGCGTATGTGCACACTGGGAACAGGCTCCAGCTGACCCCACTGATGTCCGACTCAGAAGGCCCTGGCCCCCTCTCTATCTCCGACGCGGAGCCCTCATCTGAGCCTTTCCTAGGCTCCAGAATTGGCCCATGTTCCTTCCCAACCTTCTTCTTGTCCGAATGGGCTGCCAGATCCGCTGGCGCGCCACCATACCCCCTTCTGCATGGGCAAATGAAACATCTCATCACTTACTTCATGGTTTAATAAGCCCCCTTTCCCTGTCCAGGTATCCTTCCACGCAGCGACATGAAAACCCGTCAGCGGGACAGTGCTCCCAAACCCAGGTCAGATTTGGCTTGATTCAATGCGGCCTAGAATTCCCAGGGACGCTGGGTTGGGAACCAGATGGGGGAAGGTCAAACCTGCCCCCCGCCCCCTAGACGTTCATGGAAGAAACACCGATCCTTCCATAGTTGAAACATTAAGTTCCCTTGACAATAGCAACAGAGAAAGGAATGCATGGAAACCAAAGAGGCGCAGAACGCTCTCCGAAGGGATTGAATCCAGTGTAAACATTGCTGTTTTCTTCCAAGGTGATTAAAAGAGTTACGGTGATCTCTTGCCCCAACACGGTTCCATATGCAGACTGGAATGCGGTTGGAGGATATCGGCTCTGGGGGTCTCGTCTTCTTGCCGTCATCCGTCTTTGAGCTGGCTACCCAACTTTTCCTTCCACAACTTTTGGGGCTGACAGTTTTGGACTTTTGAGAATGTTCCACATTTTTCTTCTTCTTTTTCTGCTTTATGTATATATATATATAAAAAAAGAACAAGTTCGCTATTCTAGCGTGGTGCAATTTTTTTTCTCTCATCTGAAATCGTTTTGATAACTTGCGTTGTTTTGGGGAAACTCCTCTGTAAACCCTGTTTGAAACGGTAGCAGATGCACATTTAATAAACAGAAGAGGCATTTAAATATTTTTTATTTGGAAAAGGCTGTTCTAATCACCAGGAAAAGATTCAGCTGTAATTCTGAAAGTCCCTAACTTCTGGCTGCTCTTCAGTTTCGATCGATTTATTTCCAGAAACTAAACCATCTTTTATTAAAAATGAATACATATTAAATGCAATAAAACTGCATTCATATTTTATTGTATAACAGCTCTAATCAAGAATTAACAGTCAACCTCAAGTTGTTGGGCTTTAACACACCAAAGATATATTTAGAAAAACATCCTTGTTAGAAGTTCATGTTTCTAACAAAAATGTGTATCACCTAAATTGGTTACATATCCTTTGGCGGCAGTATAGTAAACAGCTAGCAAAATATTGTTACACCCGTTTTCTTACTTTGTAAATTCAGCCTCAGTTGCTCAAGACAAACTCACTCCATAGTTGCTGTCAATAAAATTCCCTATAGCCATTTTAAAGAACGAAAACACATTTTTCAATGTTACATTTCTTATTCCAAGCCAAATTTTCACAAAGCTGAACATATCTGATTTATGCTAAAACGCTGGCTCTTAGCTGGGCTTGCTACACATAAATTTGGGAAGGCTAATTCAACCCCCTGGAACAATCCTTACACACAAATTACTCTCAGGTGCTCAATGGGTCAGCAACCTTGAAATACAGACACTGTTGGATGTGGTTGAAGCTTTCATTGCTGAGTTCCTTTGGCACACGAGGCAATCCTGAGCCAGAGAGAGAAAGGGAGAGAGGAGAGAGAGAGTGAGTAGCAATGTGCAAACTCCTAGACAGGAAGAGAAATCCCCTATGGCCGGGATGATGAGAGAGAGTAGCAAACTCCTAGACAGGAAGAGAAATCCCCTATGGCCAGAGATGGCACACAGAACTTTTTCTGCTGGCACACGTGCCGCCGCCCCAGGTCAAATCTCCATGGCTTTTTTTTTTTGTTAGCTTCTGTTTTCCTGCAAATGACAAATCAGAAGCTCACGAAAGAAAAAGATCTTACCTCTTGCTGCGCTGCCAGTGTTGGGATGCCCCGCCTCCCACCAGCCAGCTGGTCCTCGGGTCTGTGTTGCACATGTCTGCACATCCATGTGCACATGTCCACGCACCTTTCAGTTTGGGCATACGCGCCCATGCAGTTTGGTCACTCGGTGTCTATAAGGTTCGCCCCTATGAACGTGTGTGTCACTTCCATTCAGCGCAATATGCATCCTCTAGTATTAAATCAGTCTGGAATGTTCTCCATCATGATCAATTCATAGCCATATCTTGATAGAAGCATATCCCGCATTCCTAAAACCGTATCTTCCTTTATTCCAAATTGGACATAAAAAAACCGAGCTGCTGGATTGTTGTCCCTGCTCCCCCCACCCCTGGGAATTCCTAAAGAACGCTTTAAGTGAACCAAAAGAGGTTAATTTGAGGTCTTAAATACAGAATAGGGAAGGTAGGATGGTATTTAAATTGTTCCTTGAAAACTCTGCTGAAGATGCTCTGGGTACGATATGTATTTTCCTGTGTTGAAAATACAGTGTTTTTATCATTTGAGGTTTTGGCTTTTTTTTTTTTGCCTTGAATTTCCTTCTCTGAACCGTGTATTACCATGACTTGACTTATTTATTAATAAACATGCAAAATATAACCTGATACAGCATCTGCCTTCTTTCTTCTGGGTGATCTCTGCTTTCGTGTTACAAGAGAACAGGCTTTGGTGAAATGGTTTGGAAGTCCCATTATTCCCGCTAACTTTTCACTCATAAAACTAGTGTTTCCTCAGTGAACTAGAGCCGAGCTCCTGTGTCCTCTCGAGAGATGCCGAGGGGTATTTCCACCATTGAGTAACGATCTATGTATGATAAATTAAGTAAGCACGGATAATTCACTGGCGAAATAATCATGCTGCCAGTTGATACTACTGTTCTCTTAAATGGAAATAGTACAGGAAAAATAGCCTGTACTGAGAGAAGATAATCTAACCAATAAATACATGTAATTGGGTGAAATCCAGATACCTTTGCTACTGGTTCGGTAGCAATGTGAGCACGTGCCAATGGTGAAATTCAATTTTTTTTAATACTGGTTCTGTGGGCGTGGCTTGATGGACTTGTCAGAGGAAGAATACTTCAAAATCCCTATTCCCTTCTCACTCCTGGAGGAAGGATACTGCAAAACCTCCATTCCCACCACACTTTGGGGCCAGCCAGAGGTGGTATTTGCTTGGTTCTCCAAACTGCTCAAAATTTCTGTTACTGGTTCTCCAGAACCTGCTGAATTTCACCCAAGCGTGCATGTACCTTCCGCGCATGCGCAGAGCATCAAAAAGGTAAGGTAAGTAAACAGCGAGGGCGGGGAATCTGCTGTGCCACGGGATTTATATTAGCTAGAAAGCAGGGAATCATGTGTCACAGCTGATTGTCAGAACGTTTATTTTACTACCGGTTTGGGTGAACCAGTAGCATTTTTTTACCAGTTTCGGAGAATTGGTCCGAACCGGTAGCATTTCACCCCTGCATGTAACATGGAAATCATGGGAGTTGTCAACTAAAGAAATAAAAGTGTGTAATTGACCTGTGTTGCTGTTGAGAGAAAAGCTTTTCTTACATAATGTAGCCATTTCCTGATTAGGAGGGGGAGTAAGCGTGGATTTAAAGTATTTTCCTGGTCATTGATCACGCCAGTTGTCAATTGCCTCTTTGCATCAGCCAATAGAACCAGCACTGGGGTTGCGTTGTTGATACGACTTTTCCTCATGTAGAAACACTCAGGTTTCTAAAAGATGCCCTAATTAATTCATGAGTCTCGAGCCAAGTTTCAAAAGAAAACCAGTCATTTACGAGTTTTATGGTTTATGAGTTGACAGAAACACCCTGTTCTGTATGGTTAATTTCTGAGACAAATCCAATGACGGTGTCATTAAGATGCAGGCTACCTGCTCCAGGAGTCCATAAATACAGCAGCTGAATGAAGATTCAGGGAGAATTTTAATACGGGATTGAGAAGAGAATATGCCTCCTCCACCACAGACTAGGTAGTCCTCGACTTTCCGACTACAACTGAGCCCAACAGTTCCCAACAGCTAAGCAAGACAGCTGTTGAGTTTGCCCCATTTTTATGGTCTTTCTTGCCACAGTTGTTAAGTGAATCACTGCGGCTGTTAAAGTTGCTCACACAAGTGAATATTGATCACGTGACTTAAAAAAGCCACAAAAAAGTCACTTTTTTCAGTGCCATTATAACTTCAAACGGTCAATAAAAGAAAGTCAGTGACTATCGGTAAAGGCATTCCCCCTTTCAATTTTGGGCCTATGAAGAGAAATGTAGCAGAGGTTCTGCTGTCTCCTTTTTTCAGCGCACAGGAGCTGGCGTAGCATTTGGAATTGTGAGAGGAAAAGAAAAACTTGACAGTTTCTACATTGGTAGAAAAAAAAGAGATGTTTAAAAATAGGCTGGATAAAAAAACAAGGGTCCCTGCTATTGCGGTCCTTTGACAGTATCCTCTTCACTGCTGCGTGTCTTTCATTTATTTTATTTTATTACTGCATTTAAATTCTTCCCCTTTTGTATTCTCTGTCCCTCTGCAAAGGTGTCACAGGCCCTCCTGCATGGATTTTCGGAGGAACAAGCAGAGTTATCACCTCTCCAAGAACCAAAGGCACAAGAGAAACTCTGCCTTTGGGTGTTTCATCTGGGGTGTGTGTGTGTATAGAACAGCAGAGAACCACTGATACTACTACATTTTGAGTGGTATGTTTTGAAGTTCAGGATGGATATAATCTACTCCTGTTACTTGTGCTTTACATTCCAGCTGTACTGATTGGAAGCATGGAATGGAATCTCTCTGATGAATCTCTCTCTCTCACACACACACACACACACACATACACAATCCTCCCAGTTTGACAACCGGTTCGGTGATCACGCGATCTGCTGCGCGTGCCTGCGCAAGTTTGAGGAAATCTTCACTTCAGGGTTTCTTTGGAGGAGTAACACAGCTGATCCACGCGGCTATCTGCTCTGCCGCACGAATCAGCTGAAGATAAAAGTAGGAAAATAGCGCGGGCGGGCGGGTGAGCCCATCTGATCTTTGGGGCGAACCAGTTGGCTCCCAGCTGATTGTTGGAGCAACTGGTTGGCTCGAACCGGTCCGAAGCGGTAGAACCCCACCCCTGCACACATACCAACAACCCAAGAGCATCAAAAATGTCCTCTCCTTTTTGCATTCCCGCTTAATCTGTCCTTGTCGGGGGCCTAGAAATGGAACCAAGCTTTGTGATCTTGGATCATGGAAATTGTCAGGTGCTTCCTGGCTAAATGTCCTTGGTAGTTGGGTGTGGGGAGTGTCAGTTTCCTAGACACAGTCCGGGCCTCTGCATAACAGCACACGCGGGGTCTCAATTGCAGGCATTATTTGTGTACCTTGAAAATTAAGACACAAAGACATAAAACATGACAATGTGCACGTGGAACAGATTGCAGTCCACAGGGTAATAATCCTCATCCAGGATTAGCAAACACATCCAGAACCTGAAAAGGGTTGCTTTGCTTGTCTCATTTTGAGATGCTAACTAGCCAAATTAAGGAAGGCTGTCTGCTAAAGTAGCATTCATACAACAGTTGTGCAAAGAGCGTGTATCTTAAAGTCTCTCTCAGCTCCCACTGAGATGTGTTTCTTGGGAAATCCGCATTTTTCTTTTCTTTTCTTTGGTTTGAAACATTTCACAGCTTATCCAAATCACTTCCGAACTGCGAAACGTTTTAAAGCAAAAAGGGAAAACAAGCCACGATTCAGTTTCCAGACAACTCCACCTGGATGACTGCGAATCTTCGTATAGATGTGTTCTCCCTCTCTCCCGACACAAGACAAATGACTAGACTGGCTGCTACTTGGCAGCTTGCCTGAACTAACCTCGACTAGAAGATAACACGATC
>JAPKID020004508.1:0-11640 GCA_026931265.2 Tropidonophis doriae | reverse complement strand
GAAAAAAGTACACAAAAAGTGGGGGGAGGGTTCGGGTTCCACATGCATGTGGATGGGTGGGCATTGTGGACGCACGCGTGCTTGGGGTTACGCACGTAGCCTTATGGGTATGGGCATCCTGTTCTCTCTCCCCTTTTGGCACATGATCCAAAAAAGGTTACCCATCGCTGTCATAGTTGAGCTGGTGTGTGTGTATGTGTGTGCATGGGGATTTTGCACATTGTAATTGTCACTCAAATAAGGCAATCCATATACTGCACATCATTTGCATTGTGACATAAGTTCAAATTCTATAACACATATCATTTGCCTAATGATAGGAAGAGGTCTGTGACATCATCATGGTGTATATCAGACTCCTATGGCCACAACTATCCCCCCCCCCCAGTATATGGGGTTAGCATTTTCAATATACTGAGCCAATTGTGGTTTGCTTTGGTTTATTCAATTAACTACGTCAAACTGCTTTTTCTAAAGAAGTAGTCTGGCTCTGGAGTCAAGAGAAAAGGACCTCAGATGTTATAGGTCCTAATTTTTTTTAAATGGGATGATTCACAGTCTCTCAGACTATTGGGAGTTTTGACTGGCTGGGTGGGCATGACTAGGTGGTCATGTGTGGCCATTTTAGCAGTCCATTTAGCCTTTGTCATTGCTGTATTTGCCTCTCCCTTACTCACCTACCTAGATCATATGGCTGTGAAAAATATCCTGAAAGGCTGTCTTTAAAGCATTTTTAAAGAATTTTAAAACTCTACCTTACAAGCTGGCAGCAGCCCCTCCCCTACTCACTCACTGGCCCTGGATCATGTGGCTGCACTGGCGAGGTCGCCCCTCTCAGCTGGTCCTCCCCAGCCCTCTTCGGCCTTACCTTTGACAACAGCGGTGTGATCAGAAGTGCAGCTCAAGATGAAATAACTAACCAGAAGTGTCACTGGAGTGGATGCTCATTAGAAGACAAGGGCGACTGTGAGAGGTGGGGTGAGGGGCGGGGCTAAATCCCACCACTCCGCAGGCTGTAGTTTGAGGATTGATGTCCTAAGACAAGGTGTCTCCTGGTATATCTTCTTGCTCCAGCTCTTTAGGGAAGAAAATGAAATCAATGTTTATGGGAACTTGCCTGACAGCCCCAGCAACAGCAACTGCCGGCCGCACCTGATTGGCTAAGATGCGCCCGGCTAGAAACACTGTTGTCGGCTTTAAAACACTCCCGCCAATTTGACAGCTATATAAAGAGCTGTCAAATTGGCGGGCCCCTGTCTACTGCATGTACATAGTTCTTCGCTTACGGTTTCTAATAAAAGCGGTTGCATTTAACCAGCCTGTGTCGAACCTCCTTCAGACTACAACACTGGCGACGAGAAGTGGATCTTCCCAACAATTTGACGGGAAATTCTGACTCAGATTTAGTCAATCTCTGGGATACAGAGGCACCAGGATGCTGGCAGATTGTCAATCACCAGATTCCAGCTGTTTTTGGCCCAGAGCAGCTAAGATGTAAAGCCAAAAGCTAGTGTGACTGAACACAGGTATAAGCTGTAAACAAGTTATACTTCTGCTGATGTCAAGTATCATTCAAAAAAGATGTGATAGATGAAGTGATGCAATGACTGGATTTATACTTCATGCTTATTTATAATGGGATCTGTTACATTTTGGCGCAGCATATTGCAGTTTGTAAATCATGGGTTTAACATGATGTGTGAAAACAACCCGTTGTGGCTTATTTAAAAAAAAAACAGCCCTAATGAAATAAATCATGATTTAGCCGCTGTACATCCAAAACCTTACTGGCAAGGTTAATTTCGATGCAAAATTTAAAAGCTGTAAGAAGATGAAGAAAGGAAAGGGGTTTCCCATTAAGGGATTTGAAACTGTTTATACTGAAGACTCAGCAAATAAATTAATGGTTTCTTGTCTGATAAAGTAAATACTCTCAAAAACTCTGCTGATTTTAGCAAAATCATCTGGATGGGCTCATAATCCAACACAGATGTGAGAGCACAAGAAGGACCCCAGCTTTTGCTAAAACTCCCCCAATATTCTCATGACAATTTTTAGCCCCAGTATTATTGTTGGCCTGTTCCATACAGCAGCCAGCCTTCCTCAGCTGCAGGCTGAAAAAAACCAAAACAGAGGCCTATTGCATTCAAAGGAGATTTAGTGGTCTTAAAGGAGTTTCCCCACAGATCTGGTTTTCAAGAGGCTAGCTTTATACAGCACTCATTCTTCTAACGCACATAGTAGCCGAGATCCCAGGACAGCGAGGGTGAATACTATATTCAGGTAATTCTCAACCTTTGTTGTGTTAGTCGCGAAGTTGTGTTTGACCAGGGGTGAAATTCAATTTTTTTTTACTACTGGTTCTTTGGGCGTGGCTTGGTGGACAAGGCAGGGGAAGGATACTGCAAAATTCCCATACCCTGCCCACTCTGGGCCAGCCAGACGTGGTGTTTGCCAATTCTCCAATCTACTCAAAATTTCTGCTACGGGTTCTCTAGAACCTGTCAGAACCTTCTGAATTTCATCCCTGTGTCCAACTCACAGCAACTCCTGATGAAAACGTTGCATTTTTGCTAACTATTGAGCATCTAGATTTTTCCATCATAAATTTCATAGGCATACTTTTTCTTAACAGTTTCCAAATATGAAACTATTTTATTTATTTATTTAAATTTATATGCTGCCCCATTTAACCATCAAGCCACCCTGGGCAACTTACAGTGCCGTAAGTAATATAAAACAATTATAAGCCTAAGAACATTAAAATATGATAACTGAGAGTAAAACATCAAAATTAACAACAAAGTGGATTAAAGAACCAATGTGTAGAGACAATGGAGGTGGGGGTGTTCATCTAATCTACTAGTCATTTCCACAGAAGGATCTTGACAAACTTGAACACTGGGCACTATCTAATAAAATGAAATTCAATGGCAAAAAGAGTAAGGTTCTACATTCAGGCAACAAAAATGAAATGCACAGGTACAGTATAGGTGGTACCTTGCTCAATAGCAGTAACTGTGAAAGGGATCTTGGAGTCCTAGTAGACAACCATTTAAACATGAGCCAGCAGTGTGTAGCAGCTGCCAAAAAAGCCAACACCGTTCTAGGCTGCATAAACAGGGATAGAATCAAGATCACGCAAAGTGTTAATACCACTTTATAAGGCCACACTTGGAATACTGAATTCAGTTTTGGTCACCACGCTGTAGAAAAGATGTGGGGACTCTAGAAAGAGTGCAGAGAAGAGCAACAAAGATGCTTAGGGGACTGGAGACTAAAACATGAAGAACGGTTACAGGAACTGGGTATGTCTAGTTTAATGAAAAGAAGGACCAGGGGAGACATGATAGCAGTGTTTCAATATCTCGGGTTGCCACAAAGAAGAGGGAGTCAAGCTATTTTCCAATGAACCTGAGGGTAGAACAAGAAGCAATGTGTGAAAACTAATCAAGTACAGAAGCAACTTAGAACTGAGGAGAAATTTCCTGACAGTTGGAACAATTAGTCAGTGGAACAGCTTGTCTCCAGAAGTTGTGAATGCCCCAACACTGGAAGTCTTTAAGAGGATGTTGGATAGCCATTTGTCTGAAGGTGTAAGGTTCCTGCCTAGGCGGGGATTGGACTAGAAGACCTCCAAGGTCCCTTCCAACTCTGCTATTATATATTGTATATTGTATAAAATGAAAAATACTGGGAACTATTAAGAACCATTGCTGTAAAGTCTTTAAAAAAGGCAAACAGTATTTTCTTTTAAAATTATGCTTTTCATCATTCACATTTTTCTAACAACCAACTGATTTGAAACGACCATTGTCTTACTTGAACGGGAAACATATCCTCTAATTTCACAGTATCACAGAATTGTGGAATTGGAAGAGACCAAAAGGATAATCTAGTCCATTCTTCTGTGAAGGAAAACCAGAGACCATCCTTGAGAAATTACTGTCTAGCCTCTTCCAATCCTCCCAAAGATGGAGAATTACCACACATAGACTATTCCATTTTGGAAAGGGGGTGGAGGTGGGGGTGGCTGATTCTGGCAACTGCATTTAATAGTCTTTGTAGGTTCCTTGGCAAGATTTTCAGAAATGGCTTATCATTGTCTGCTTCCTAGGGTTGAGATAGTGTAACTGACTAAATGTCACCCAGCTGGTTTTGTGTCTAAGACAGGACTAGAAATCATGATCTCCTGGTTTCTACCCTAGTGGCTTAACCATTACACGCAAATGGCTCTTATATAGGATTTGGAATTAGAATATTTTTCCTTATATTCCTTACATTTAATTTAGGTAGTTGTGTGAGCATGCCAGGTGATGCATCATCCACACCATTCTGCATGGCCATTGATCACATGACTGCATTTGGGTTGCTTGGCAACCAATTTGTATTTATAACTGATTGCCAAGTGTCCTGTGACAACGTGATTGTCATTTACAATCTTTTCTACTGTTTCCTTAAAAAGCCAACAGGAAAGCCAACAGGAAAAATTGCAAGCAGAGAAGACATTGGACTTGAGGTCCGTTCTCCCAGTGTGTTGAGAGACATCCCCTCCCCTCCATGCAGGAAAGGAAATCCTCCTGTGCACTGGAGAGATGGATCTCAAATGTGATGAAAACACTAGTGGATTCTAGTGTTTTGAACCTTCTACATTGATAGAGCCTGCAATAATTCACCTAAGTAGAGCAGGGAAAGGATTCTCAAGTATCATGGTCCGCATGGTGACTTAATATCTATCCACAACTGGGAAAGGTGAGATTGAGATTGTTCATCAAGGTAGTGACATGGCAATTTACTTTGTTTCACTCAAAAACCAAGATTCTGGGCCCAACTGTAGTCATAAGTGGTGGGCTACCTGTATTAGATCAACAACACTTAAAAACACACTTCTTTAATCTAGCTGGCCTGGCATGAACTACTCCGCACCATTCTGACTCGTAGCAAATTTAAAGTTTTTGATTTTGGGGTTTTAAATTTATTTTAACGCAGGATTTTGCTTTTATTTTATGCTCAAAAAAAAAGATTATTCTGTATATATGTATATTTAGTTCTTAAATCTCTGTTCGCCGCCCCGAGTCCTTTGTGATGAGATGGGTGCGGATTACAAATATGAATAATAAAATAAAATAAATAAATAAATAATCCAGACTTGCCACTTAAAACAAAAGCTTTCCAATTTTTCTTAAGGAGTAAATATCCCAAATTTAGTAGAATGATGATACATTTTTAAAAACTGCAACTGGACCAGTATTAAAATAAGTATTCAAATTATCACTATTCTATAACTACTGCTTACAGGGGCCATTTTCCTATTTCTAGCAGCCTCTTCTCCCCACCGGCTTAGCCTATCACTCATCCCTGCCGGCCGGTGTTTTTTCCTTCACCGCACATTAATGTTAATAATTCAAAGAATGTCAGGCTGAATGGTTGGCCCCACACATTTTCACCTCAACAAATCTAGCCCTTTTTGCAAAAAGTTTGGACATTCCTGGCGTAGAGAATATAATAGCTAAATTAAACATTCCAAACAATAAATTTCACTATTAGCGAGTGAATAACCAGCTTTAATAAAGGAAACTAATTCAAACAATTACAGGACAAAACTGGAGATGGATGGATATCTGATTGTTACATATTTATTAGGTTACTATGAAGAGACAGAATATTCAATAGCAATGTTCCAATGTGCAAGATCAGTTTTATTTTCCCAACCATGGTTTCTGAAAGCAAGCTTTAACTAGAAAGTCCTGATCAAAAACCTTGTAATAAAAGCAAAAATCATAAGAAATATTGGGTAGCATATTGCAAGGAAATGCTTCTAAAGAAACCAAATATATTAGAGAACCTGAAGGAGTAAGTTATTTCCTGTAATAAACCACCACAGATGTAACTATGTGCAGTAGAATTGTTGTCCTTTTACTTATGATCATTTCTGTCTGACTTTCACTTAAAAATAATCACTTGATTCCAGCTTCTAAAAAGCTACCCCAACTAAACAGTTTTGTAGAGATTTTGAAGAATAACATAGTGGATCCCATATAGTACATCCTTATATTTGATAAGCCACATGCATACCAAAATCATCACAGTGGTTTTTAGAAAAGAATTCACACTTGAAAATTTACATAGTTGTGGCCAATATTATTTTGAATTTAGCATAAATACTTTTTATGATTGTGCAATCAAAAAGCATTTTTCATTACCTTACAACCCAACCAAAATAAAAAATAGACAGAATATTTCTAAATTATATTAATTCCTAGCTATCTTAAATTTTTAAATATCAAAGCTAACATCTTGGATCTTTTCATAACAGATAATTTTCAGTCTGTCATTGATCTATTTATTATTATTATTAACTTTTTCATTAAACATGAAACTCAGCCAACTGAACATTTAAAAATGCATTACCGATACCATTGACTAGTGCTAATGGTTGATACAGTTTGCTGCCAGGTATCAACCAAGAACAGTTTTTTGCAGTTCCACTTGTGTTATTGTAGGAAGCTGCAATTTGTTGATGTATCTTGTAATATTCTTGGACATGTTGCCAAGTGCACCGATAACAATGGATATCACTGTTACATGCTTCATCCATAGCCGTGTAGTTTCGATGGCTAGGTCACGATATTTCATGATTTTTTCTAGTTCTTTTTCTTCGACTCTGGCATCTCCAGGAACAATGATATCAATAAACTTATACTTCGGCCCTCTACAACCATGATATCTGGTGTATTGTGCTCCCAATTATGATCTGTTTGTATTTGAAAGTACCACAAGATCTTCACCTTCTCATTTTCAATAACTTTTTCCACTTTATGTTCCCTTGACTTTCTGGATATAGGTAAATCATATTTTTTTACATAATGACCCTGTGGATTAATTTAGCAACTCGGTCGTGTCTAGTTTTTAATCAGTTTGTGCGATTTTGCTGCATTCACATATTAAATGTGAAACAATTTCGACTTTGTTATTGCGAAGTTGGCAGTTTGGGTTGTCAGTGGATTTTTGAATCTTCGCTTTCATGGCATTAGTTTGTAGTGCTTGTCATCACATTTTCCTTCAATGTTTTTCAAGTGCTGTCCATGGAAAGCTTTGGTTTTCCATCTATTTAGTCTATCATCCAGCTGTTTTTCCTTATATTCTGCCTTTGTTTCTGTTGTTTTTATGCTGTGTTCTCCATTTTCACAGCCTGCAGCAATTTTTCTGTACTTTGGTACACATAATCATTCAAACTTCGTTTTTCTTCTTCTATAGTTTGATGGATTTGCAATAGCCCCCTGCCCCCTATTTTTCTTGGCAGGTACAACCTGTCGATGTCACTTCATGGATGTAAAGCATGGTATATATTCAAAAGTTTGCATTTTTTCCGGTCCATGCTTTCCAGTTCAGCCAGAGTCCAGTTGATGATTTCAGCTGAATAGCATATCACTAGAACTGCCCATGTATTAATGGCTTTAATTATGTTTCCAGCATTCAGCTTTGATTTTAATATTTTGCGGCCCCTCCTGATGTATTCCTGTTGTGTTGACTCTTTGAATTTTCCATTCAAGATGTTATCTGCTTCCAAGATCCCTAGGTACTTGTAACCATCATCCTCTGCTAACTGCAGCATCACCATCATCATCATCATCTTCTATTAAATGAATATTTTCTACTTACCTGTTATTCGTTGTTCTTTGTTTAGATCTATTTGCAACCATTGATACTCATCATTAGTAAAAGCTGCCCAAGAGTGTCCAGGCCTTTTCAACCTGGCTCTTTCTGGCTTCCAAGTGCTTGGTTGACCCAGCTGCTCAGGCCATTCTAAAAATGAAGATGCATTAATTTGTGAATCAGCAATTACTCCAGATTCCATTCCAAGTGTCCCATAACAACCTAAACACAGATAGAAACAAAAAGAGCAATTAGTAGATTAAAGGAATTTAGCAACTGTATTGTATCTACACCTGAATATTCAACATAGAACAAGAGACATATGCAGTGCATTCAGAAAGTATTCAGACCCCCTTCACTTTTCTCAATTTTGTTATGCTGCAGCTGGATTCTACAGTTGTTGAAATCCATTTTTTGTCACTAATCTACACATAGTACCCCATTATGACAAGGTGAAAACATAATTTTAGTAATGTCTAAATTTATTAAAATGGAGAAAAATGAAATATCACATTGGCATAAATATTCAGAACTTTTGCAACAACACATGAAATTTTGCTCTGATACCTCCCATTTCTCTTGATCGTTGCTGACATGTTTCTACATCTTTGAGTCCACCTGTGGTAAATGAAACTGATTGGACATGATTTGGATAGATACACGCCTCCCTATAGAAGACATAACAACTGACAATGCATATTGTAAGAGAGCAAAAGCCATAAGGTCAAAGGAACTGCCTGAAGAGCACAGAGACAAGATTACTGCAAGGAACAGATCTTGTAAAGGCTATAATAAAATTTCTGCTGCACTGAAGGTTCCTAAGAACACATTGGCCTCCATAATTCATAAACAGAAGACATTTGGGACAACCAGGGCTCTTCCAGTAGCTGGTTAAACTGAGCCATTGGGGGAGAAGGACCTTAGTAAGAGAAGAGACTAAGAACCTGATAGTCACTGAGCTCCAGAGATTCTGCATGGAGATGGGACAGAATTTCAAAAGGACAACACAGGAGTGGCTTAGGGGCAACTCTGTGAATGTCCTAGAATGGCCCAGCCAGAGCCCTGACTATTGGACATCTCTGGACGGACCTGAAAACAGCTACCTACCAACAGTTGCCATCCCACCAACAAAACTTGACAGGATTTTCAGGGAAGAATGACAGAAAATCCTTCAAACCAGGTGTGTAAAGCTTGTAGTGTCATACCGAAAAAAAATTGTGGCTGTAATTGCTACCAAAGATGCTTCAACAAAGTACTGACTGAAGGGTCTGAATACTTGTTTCACTTTTTTTTATTTTTAATAAATTTACAGAGATTTCTAAAATTATGTTTTCACTTCATCATTAGTGGGGACTGAGTGTAGATTAATGAGAAAAAAATGAATTTCAACAACTGTAGAATCTGGCTGCAGCATAACAAAATTGACAAAAAGTGAAGGGAGCCTGCATATTTTTTGAATACACAACATATTTAAATACAATTAATAAATCATTATGTGCTTGCATAGAAAATGTATCTATTTGTTGCACATTTTATAATTACTAATGTAATTATAAAGAAGATGGATTCTATGTAGAGGTGGTATTCAGCAGGTTCTGACCAGTTCTGGAGAACCAGTAGCAGAAATTTTGAGTAGTTCAGAAAACCAGTAAATAGCACCTCTGACTGGCCCTGCTCCCATCTATTCTCTGCTTCCCAAGTCAGAATTGATCTGGAGGAAATGGGGATTTTGCAGGAACCTTCCTCTGGAGTTGGGTGGAAATGGAGTTTTCACGGTATCCTTCCTCTGCCATAACCACCAAGCCATGTCCACCAAGCCATACCATACCCACAAAATCAGTAGTAAAAAAAAAATGAATCCCACCACTGATTCTATGCCATTTTTGTTCATAACAAATATTACAAACAAAAGTTAATAATTTCATGTAATTACAAGACCATGTTTTTAGGGAATCAGTAATTCCCACAATAACAGGAGACAATCTCCTTTTGCCCCAAGTTTGAAATGATAATGAATGACTTGGGGGGACGGGACAAAATGAAGAAGAAATATAGGCCTGAATAAAGTCTGGATCTCATTAAACGCCAAGAGGCATGAAGGCTTACCACTGGTTTTAAAAGTGAAGAGCCCTGAAGACAGAGGACCTCTGTGTAAAAAACAAATCACAAATCTGTATTTTACTATCAACATATTTAAAGTTTTTCCTTGATTTCTCTCTATGTTTATTAAAATACTCCTCAAAAATACACCATTTTTGCAATATATCATTTTGCATGATTGTTTAGCAGATTAGCAGACTATTTTTAAATAATAACACTAAGTCTTCACATTCAAAATAATTCAAGGAAAAGCTTCTAGACAGATCTGCCACTTTAGAAAATGTGGATACTCAGATTAGCCCACTTCCCATTGAGACCAACAGCTGAGGAAGCTTCTCAGTGAAAAATTTTACTTGTGTAGTTTCTTGAAGTCAAAATACCGGGCAACATTTAATAACATGTGAAAGTTTAAAAAAAACTTTCCTTGTAATCCATAATGCAAAATATTTCTAATAGACCCTTCAGTTCTCTGAAACGTATTAAAATTCTTTCATATTTTATTGCTATTTCTTAAAAATACTGCCCTTCTTAAAAAGGATGTTAAGATGCTTCATAGCACATTGTTTTAAGAATTAAAAATATTTACTAGTCAACATTTTAGACAACTAGCCATACTCTATTAATCAATGGCATCAATTTAATGAAAAACATATTCTACTATTAAAACATGTTTTAAAGTCTTCAACAAGGCCTGTTAGTCTGCCCTTTGTAATAATTTGTAAAAATATTTAAAATACTGATCTGCGTTTAATGTTTCAGAGCTTAAATGTATATGCACGTCAAATGCAATGATTTTTAAAGAAAACATATACTTACACTTTTGATGTCACATTGTTCGCCAAAGAGCTTTCATAATATGGAATACCTTTGCTGATTACAACATTAATTTGACCTCCAAGGACGTTGGATACCACTCCTGCGTGTACACCAGCCATGCAAAGGGAAGATGACTTGGAAAGAAGAATGATTTGAAATCATGCATTAATTATAAACTAACAATATTTCACCATTTTTGGTAAAGTATTATTAACATTCAGTCAGTGTTCAGACTGTTAGTTGGATGCTGTGAAGTTGATGATTTCTGGCATACTGGTTCACTCTGATTCCTATAAAATGCACTGATGTTTTGTGTGATTTGTATTTTGATTTTAAATATTGTTAGTCATCCAGAGCCACTATGGTAAAATGGATGATTATATAAATGAATTAAATAATCTAAAAATCACAATGAATGTTACTTACATCTCTATAGCCATGAGGTATAGTCCCATAAATTTCAGCAAAAGGAAGCACACACCCAGCTGGACAATATTTGCTAGTGACGAGAAGACAGATATTTTTATAATGTGCAGCCAGTATATTTTGTGCTAAAATTCTTAACCATTAATAAACTTGATTAAGCAAATATAATCATTCAAACAAATCAAGTCTGGAGATTCAAGAGGAAGGCTAAAAAAGTACTGTTCAAAAATAAACTATAGTGCCATGACTTTGCAAAATAATTGGTCTGAAAATATTTTTAACCCAACATTGGGAATTAAATCTTATTATAGAATGATATATGAATGACAAGACAAATAAATAATATGTACTGTAAAACAAATAAATCAATTAGTAAAAATTAAGTATGTCTGGGAAGAGTTATACATTGTAAAAGCATTTAATAACAACATTTATTCTGACTATTGCAAACAAACAGTTTATAAACTAATATCTGAAAACCACTGCATATTTATTGTTATGACTTAAAACCTACCATATTTTTTTCTTTGCTGCTGGCCGCCGGCGGCGTCGGACGAGTCTTTGACTCGTCCGCCGCTTTCCTCTCCTGGCGGCCCCTTCGGGGGCTAAGGGGGTTCTTTAGGGGCCTCCAACCACACGGTC
>JAPKID020004507.1:0-11641 GCA_026931265.2 Tropidonophis doriae | reverse complement strand
ACAAAGCTGGCTGGAGAAGTCTGGGAGCTGAAGTTTTTCAGACTTAAAGTTGCAAAGTTTGCCCACCCCTGTGATAGACTGATATCACCCTCCCTCCTTCAGAAAACTAGAAGCTATAAAGAAGAAAGCACAAGCCAAAGAACGAAGGAATAAAACCCCTGAGACAAAAAGGAAATGAGTACTAATACACATGGCCTCATCCTCAAAACTATCTGAGTAAAGTATATTATTTCAGTACTCAGTTAAAATTGAATGCATAAATAATCAAATAAGCACGAATCAGCCATTTTCTTTCCTTTCATGATTTCTTTTTTTTTGATATCAGCCCAAAAGTCTATTAGCTACTGAACACATCAGGCAGAAGGAGTGGGGTGGTAGAAAGCTCTTATTGGAAGAATTGCCATTAAATTCTTTCTTGAAGAAAAACGTGGCTTTTGAAAGTTTTCTTTCAAACACAAAGCATACAATTCCTAACACACAATAAAGTGACTAAATTTGTGGAAAACAAACAGAATAAATGAAACTGTTTTGCAAATGCCTGTTTTTTTTAAAAAAGTAACCCTGTTTATTTTGGTTATGAAAGTATCTTGGGTAAAAAGAGCTCCCATTTGTGCCTTGTCAGCCTAAGGACCAAAAGTATTGTGCTGCTTTTCATTTTCTTGAAGGGAAGATTTTATAGCTGAAGTAGCTGAATTTCTGCACACACCAGGACAGAGCGGTGCCTTCTCTTCAAGGAAAGGAATTATTTAAGGAGGCATCTAATGTGTTTCCTTCTTAACTGCCTCTTTTCTCTGAAATAGAGCAGCACACATTCTTCTTCTTTTTCTTTTCTGCAGTTGGAGTTTAAATGGCAAACAGAACCTACTATTAGATTAGATTACCAGGTAATGTATTGCATCTACATATTAAATTACTATTTAAAATATGGGAGATTGACTATCAATGTGTGCGTGTGTGCACGCTCATGCGTGCGCATTGAAGAGTGAATGTAAAATGTATTTGCAGAAAGTATATTGTATTTTATTTCATGAAGCTTAACTGATATGAATAAAACAAATTCTTTTTACCTTGGCATAAATGTACTATGTACATTTGTAATGTGTACAAATGTAATAAAAAGCATTGTTCACAGTTTTATGAAAAATGCGAACCTCTTAGAAATTCCTTAACAATACTTTTTAAAGCTATGTTCATAACTATGAATTTCAATGGCATGGGATAATCAATAAAAATAACACTGTGTTAAAAATCAACTTCCAACTGCATTTGGAAAAATTCTCTTTTTACTGTTTGGAGAGTAGTCCATTACAATATGGTTTTAAAAGAGTAATTTGAGATGAAAGGTTATCTGGATAAATTGATAATTTTCCGTCTTTTTCTCATAGAACAAACAGTAAACATAATTCAATTATCTGGGAAAATAGACTATTCCTCTATCATATCACCTTTAGTGTGTGGCATATGCAATATGCAGAATATACTCATGCAGTCCGGCTCTGCCAGATGTTACTTCCTTAATGCAGTCCAAGAGGAAGCAGCCTCTTGTTCAATGTATATCCACCCTTTATTGGCCCCCTTCCCTCTTTCCTGAACATAAAGACTGATTCAATAGATTCAGACCATGCTTTTCATGATCCAGAAATAGTAACTGCTATTGCCATGGTCATAGCTTTCATCAGCAACATGTGGTGTGGAACCTGTCCTTCTCATACCTTATACAGAAGGTAAGCATTAGACTAAACACCATAAAAGATACCCACTCTATATTTTTTAGGCTTTTAAATCCAGTAAGGGAACAACAAACATGCTTTTGTGTAAAATCATAAACCAAGACAAAGTATATACAGCATGGCTTTTTTACTTCTTTCTACTTTTTTTTACTAGCAAAGGACATGGGCTGTTTCTGTGCTCTTCTGTGTAATGAAATACGTTACAATTTGTGTTTATATGTATATGCACTATTTCTCCCAAGGATTAATCAGAGTGGGTATATATGTGTAGCATCTATGTGTGTATATTTCACTCTCCTCTCATATTGTGCATGTATGGGTATACAGGAAGCTGTGGGAAGGGTTCCATATGAACTTGTCTGGATCATATGATTAAGGGGGAAGGGTGGAATAAGCAACATACCATCTGATTGTCTAATTTCCTTTCCCATAGGGAAACATTAGAGCAAATTTTCTGAATTTATTTTCTCTACTCCCACAGCCTGATCCAGCTCGCTGATTTTGCCCTGTTCTGAATTTGGAGAATTATCCTGCCAATAGACAGATAGAGACACAGAATCCCAAGTTCTTTTACATAATTACTTTTCAACTTTTCCTTGGGTTGGCAAGAATAAAAACTACCAACTTTTGCCCTGAAGAAAACTTTTGCTAGCCATTTTTAATATATAGCATAATTATAACTGCTGTAGTTACACAGCTTTACTTTAAAGTAATAAACAGGATATTAACAGCCTTATGTCATTTATAATTCGCAACATGTAGTCTAAACTAAAAACCTTCTTCACAAAAAAAATCCAATTGTTTATAAAAGGAAGCCAAAGAACTTGTCTTTGTAGATGACAATGTGACAAACTTGCAACAATATTTCATTTATTAATCTCTTTAGATTAAATTCAGAGAAATCATCTAGCTATATCATTTAAGTTTAGTTGTAGTAATTAATTTCCAGTCTTTCTGATTATTCATTAAACCAGAGTAAGAGGATTGTACTTGTCTCTTAAAGCAGGGGTCTCCAAATTGTGGGCTGAGGCCCACTAGCGGGCTGTGAGTTGTTTACAACCGGGTCACGGAAATGGCAGGCGAATGCACATGAGGCCCTTAACCACTGTCTTCACTTACATGCTTAATAAAACAAAATGTTTTAGGGAAATTGGAAATCATACCTTTAACTATAATCAGATTAATATGTCATTTCATATCTTCACAGGATATGCTTTACATATTTACAATAAATGTTTGTTGAGATTAGTCATTGAACTAATATTTTTAATTATCATAATTCAGATCTGGAACTATGATAAAACCAATTTTCTTTTTCATTAATAAACCTCACCTTGGCAAGATGGACAGCATACAAATTTGATGAATAAATAAACAAAATAATAAACATGGTTCAGAGAAGCTGGCTCACAGCTAGTTCAAACTTCAGTTTGAAAGTTGAGTTTTGTCTTTCCATAGAACAGCAGTGCAAAAATGAGACTGATCCCCATCCAAATATAACAGTATAACAGAATAGCAGAGTTGGAAGGAACCTTGGGGGTCTTCTAGTCCAACCTCCTGTTCAAGCAGGAAACCCTATACCATTTCAGACAAATGGTTGTCCAATCTCTTCTTAAAACCCTTCAGTGTCTGGAAGCAAGTCATTCCATTAATTAATTGTTCTAACGCCCCTTAGTTCTAGGTTGCTTCTCTCCTGGATTTGTTTCCATCTATTGATTCTTGTTCTGCCTTCAGGTACTCGGGAGAATAGGTTGGCCCCCTCTTGTTTGTGGCAGCCTCTTAGACATTGGAACACTGCTATCATATATTTGCTTCCAAAGAACATTGCTTTATCTACTTTATATACAGAAGGTTCTTACCCTTATATAATTTGTAAATAAAAACAAATAGTCACTGACCTTGTCTGACTCTCCACTTAATAAGGACCTTAATTAAAAAATAATGCGCTTTTCATTCTTAATTCTAATCTCTTTAATCTTCAAATGACAATTTCCTTCTTTTTTATGCAGCACTCCAGGGGACAATGCAAAAACCAGTCCTAGTCTACTGTCTTCTCCTTGTTTATTTGTTCGTTGCTCTTGCCCAGAATAAACCCAATGGAATGCCCGGAAAAGCAAGGCGAAGAATAATTTATAGAAGACTACGAAAGATCCCCTTAAGAAATCACAGTTTAAATAAGCAGTCACAAATTAGACCTCCAATCTCTAGGACTCCATTAATGAGCATCCCACTTACTAATATTGATGGAGATATTACTGGAGTATTTAACTCTCTTACACAATTGGATGGCCAAGAATCCAATTATAATATTTTGCCAGGTAAGCAGGAAGGAGTTATTTTATATATTTATAAATCATTAATGTAAAAAAGAAAACTGTTCCAAATAGATGAATTCTTCTTGCTTAATCTTGGGTATTATGTATGATTTTCATTCACTGTAGAGAAATATCAAAAATCTAATAGTGGATTGGGTGCTCTTCACCTAATGCATAGAAATAGATTTTATTATTTATTTTACGACCTCCCAACTCATACGGTTTTGATTCACAATATGAGATCTCAATAATATAAACATTTAAACATAAACAAGTGTGATTTTGGGTTTTTTGCACTCATGTCAGAAACACCAAGGTGCTTCTGGGTTGAAAGGACTAGCTGGTGACATCGTCATTGCCCTGGGAATGCCCTTTGGGGACTCCTTTCATGCCCCTGGCAGGCGCTGGGGTGAAGAATGAGAGCTCAAACCCTTCGGCAGCTCTTGGGTCTCAAACGCAGGTTTGCTAACCTCCTGTCCAGCATTCCAACCACTTGAGCCACCATGCTCCACAAGTGTGATTAAATTAAAAATACTAACATGCTAATGTGTAGGCCAAGCAATTTTCTACTACCAGGTTAAGTTACCTTGTACAGTTAATTAATACACATCTTTAAAATACTGTAGAATATAATAAAAATCAGGTGATATTTTTCCAAAGCTGGTAATAGTGCACAAGTATTAGTAGTCTAGCAACTTTATTATCAGAGTACATGGAATTGGATAACCCAGTAAGTCAGCATTATATAGATGGTAAAAGTTTAAAACTGAAATCATTCTAGTGAATGAGCAATTCATCTAACTGACATTTGCACTCTCAATGGATGTGCAAACTGATTTTGTGAATGTTCCAAAGCTAATTCATAATTTAAATGCTCTGAAACAACCATCCTGTCAACTATGTTGACCCACTTGCCACAAAACCGGAATAATATAGAAAACATATTATTTCTATCAATTTCAGTTGATCTGGATCAAGGCATTAGAAACAATCTGTTGTAAAAAATCACAACTGGGTATTCAGAATGAGAGTCAAATATTTATATTAATGGTGTTTTCAGTTGAAAAAGCTTTATATAAATCAGAACATAACAGTGCCTATGCAGCTTCCTATGATGAAATACTTTAATCCACAATGTTAAGTCTCTCTATGCTAATATGATGCATTTCAAAGCGAAGTCCAATATTATATTAGTAGATATCTCAATTGAAGCCCTTAAAATGCAGGTTTTCTCAGTACAGCCCATTGCACTTTACAAAACTCTTCTAGAAAGTTCCATAGGCCTCTGAAACACATTGCTATCCATTCTCTCACTAGAGATATACAATTATATAAAACTCTGTATCTATTTCTCCAGGATGTTCAAAACTAAAATGTATGTGGTGGCAACAATTTGGCTTAGCCATGTACACTAAAAACATAGTACAAAATATTTGGAATAAATAAGTATAGTTTCATTAATATATGAACTTAAGTAAAGGTGAAATCATGGCTTTTACTGTAATATGCAGCAGCAATCTTCTAAACATGTTACTGTTTAACATCTAATTCCAAACATTTATATGTCAACTTTTATAATATGATTGTATTATAAATTGATAAGTATTTACTAGTAGACAATGTCTGTGATTTTGTTTTGTTTTGTTTTGATAATTCTACAAATTATACAGTATCATAGTTAGCTTGGTTGAGAAACATTTTCATAGCAGATAGTTATTTTAGAAAACATCTGAAGCTAATCTATAAACCACACACATATATATTCCAAATCAATGATTCCTGTTTCAAGGTGCACACAATAAATTAAATAAAATCTCGAAGTGGAATTACATAGAAAAGGTAGATATATAAAGCAGTTTTTTTTAAATAAAAGGGCAGTTAGAACACAAAAAAGTATTATTGCAGTTCACTTTTAAATGTCTCTCTAAAGCTGTTCATTTGAGAGAATTTATTTTCATATTGAAGGAAATATGCTGGCATACATACCATACCTTCTATATGAAGTATTTTAGATCCCCCCCCTAAGGAATCATCTAAAGTAATATGTAGTTTCCTCATTTTCCCCTTGATTGTTTCTTTTTATCTGGAATTTTGCCCAAAGGTGGAACTAAAACCACTAAACTCAAATAAGTTGAAGCTCAGTACTGAAACTACATCATATTTCTGAAGCTGAAAGCACTGAGGTATCTGTAAGGATTTCATTCATAAGGTATTTTTAGTCTAGTAGTTAGAATGATTGCAAGTGAAAATCACATTGGAAAAGATCCTACCTATCGCTAGCTTTACAATCAACAATCAAATATTCAATTAAATATATTACACTTTTTTAGATATGAACATATATTTTAGAAGATGTTAAATACCTTTTACAAGATTTTTACATCTTCCTTTCCTAACTTATTATATTCCAGGTATGGTACAATAAATATTTACATTTGTAATGAGTATATCACAAGTAAGTCATCAATCAATGGATGACGAAAAGGTATTGAGTTGTATGATCTTCTTTTATAAATTTGTAATGAGAATTCTTTGAAATGAGTTTGAATCAACATGTACATTACATTACATTATCAACTTCTTATGTGGGATAATATTCTGTCACATCACCACTATCTGTCAGTCTGACAATAGATTGCCACGTACATCAAAATTTAGATAAAGCTAATAGTGAAAATCAGAACCCCTTATAATTATTTTATATATTTGTATAATAAAACCTGCTTTTGGCTTCCATTTCTTAGGAAAAGAAGGACGATGCTTTGTTAATGGAATGATTATGTTTGATAAAGCTGTGTGGTCTCCTAAACAATGCGTTACATGCCTCTGTTCAAAAGGAGAGGTATATTGTGACGAAACCTCATGCAATCCTCTGACATGTCCCAAATCTACAAAACCTGAAGGAGAATGTTGTCCTGTGTGCCTGGAGACTGGTACAGTATACTAATTTCTTATATACATTAAGTCAGAGTGGGCTTCAAAATTTTTAGCAAGGGGTTCTCTGCCTGGTTGCATGGCCTAGTTGGCCTCCTGCACCATGGCGGTGGGGGAGGGGGGCGTTTATGCCCTCCCTGGGCTTTAGAGCCTTTCCTTGAGCCTCCGGAAGGGTGAGAACAGCCTCCCCAATCTCTGGAGTCCCTCTGGAGGCCTTCCGGTAGGCCTGTTTTTTGCCCTCCCCGAGCCTCCACACGCACCCTGCGTTTACTTGCATCCAAAACGAACTGCATGGGGACTCCTGGAACAGCCAGAAGTGAGATTTTGGGGTTCTCTGAACTGCATGGAATCTTAGCTAGAGGTTCTCCCACACCCCTGAAAACCCTCAGCAGGCCACCCCTGCATTAAGTGTTTTTTTTTTAATAATACATTTTTATTTATTTACAAACATTTAAATACACACACACACAACTTAGACGTACACCCCATTTACACAATACAATACAAACAGGAACTTCCTGTTCTTTCTAATAGCAATTGCCAATCGATACCCTCTCCTTATATTATTTCCCCTTCTATTATATTTCATTTGCATTTCACCATTCTTAACCCTCTTATTTTACTCATCTGTCTGCCATATTGACTGATCACCTGTAATAAATGTAAACCTCTTGGATACATATATATGTGTTAATTCTCCTTAAGTACTATTTTGGGGCTTTATTGTCTTCCTTCATGAATCCTTGTTTCTTTCCATCTATACCATTTATCCCATATCTGTTTCATTTTTCCCCTGGATCTCTTTTTGTTAATTTGTCCATTTCAGCACAGTCCATAACCTTTCTTATTATTTTATCTTCGCTTGGAATTAATTTGTTTTTCCATTTCTGGGCAAAGGTAATCGTCGCCACCGTAATTATATGTAATATTAAATACTGGATTTCTTTTTTGTATTTCTCAGTAATTATTCCTAGTAAAAACACTTCAGGTTTCCATTCTATTTTGACGCCTGTTATTGCCTCTAGCCAGTTTTTGATCCTTTGCATTAAGTGTTATATGTCTATGACACACAGGAAGTCCTCGTCTAAAACATTCATTTAGCGACTGTTTGAAGTTAGGATAGCAAAAAAAAAAAAAAAAAAAGTCTAGTCTTTGCACTTACAACCAGTCCTTGAATTTACAATCATTACAGCATTCCTATAATCAACATTTTGACACTTGGAAACTGGCATATATTAACAATGCTTGTAGCACTTCCAGGTCAGTTGATAAACATTTGCGATCTTCCTCCCTGGTTTCCGACAAACTTAATGGGAAAACCATTTGCTTAATGACTGTGCGATTCACTTAACTGCTGTGGTCATTCATTTAACAACTGAACAACAAAAAAGATTGTAAAATTGGGCGTTGCCCTGCCCAATTGGGCAGGGAATGGACATTCTAGTTCCAATTATGATTGTAAGTTAAAGGGTACCTGTACATTTCAGGATATATTAATTTCTTAGATATAATTTGAAAATAATATGCACACAAGCATATTTCACATATGTCTTCAATACAAGGGAATGAAAAGGAAAATAAGTCAGTGACCCTTGAATGCAACTGAAACATTAGTTTAGAAATTGGAATTTGTGAAAATACTATTTAATTATACCAATAATAATATTTTTAAAAATCATTCAGAATAACATATTCTCAATGGAATATGATCGCTTTAGGGCTTTCATATATATATATATATATATATATATACACATATATACAATCCAATTCCAAAATATCAACATACAGTACACATGTGTAGTGTTCATATATACAATACTATAGTATACTAATAGTTCGTAGTATACTATCGCTTAAGATATTAATCAGCCTCTAAGTCCACATTTAAGAAGTTTAGTGGCATTTGCTGCACAGTGGTAATGATAGCATCCTTATTCTTCTGTCCCAAATCACTTTCTAAGTTCACATCTGATAGCCATTAAATAAAAGCCACAAAGATGAACATATGTTTACATAATTATATTGGAAAATTGTAGGACTTTATATCTGATAATTCTGGGACAAGACATCCAATATGGAATTGCTAGAACTACCCACAAAAAGGACAATAAATGGTAATTGTGATATCTCTTGGTCTTAGAGCAGCGATGGCGAACCTTTTTTGGCTCGCCTGCCATAAGAGGGGGAAGCACAAGGGGCCCGTGCGTGGGCATGCTGCACCCATAATGCAATGTGCGACCCCCCTCAGTGCGCATGCATGCACTACAGATGCGACTCCCCCATTTTTACATGCTCTTTTCACTCTGCCCAGGCTCCAGAAGCTTTATAGGAGCCTGGGGAGGCGAAAACAGCCCCCGCCCCAAGGCCTTCTGGAGACTTCAGCGACCTTCAGGAGGCTTCCCTGAAGTCTCCAGAGCACTCAAAATGAAGCTCCAAGCAAATTGGACGTCACTTCGGGTTTTGGCGGTGCATTATTTGGAGTGCTTCGGCGCTCATGAAGCTTCCAGAGGGCCTCGGGGGGGGGGGAGGCTCTTTTTGCCCTCTCTAGGCTCCTATAAAGCCTCTGGAACCTGGGGAGAGTGAAAAGAGCATCCAAAAAGGGCAAATTCAGCTGGCCAGCGCGCACATGCCTCGCGTGCCCAGACAAATGGCCCTGCAAGCCACAGCGTGTATGTATATGTATATATGGCACATGTGCCACAGGTTCACCATCACGGTCTTAGAGTATTACATTAGTCAGAATATAACTGGAAAGGCATGTTTTGGTATCACCTAAACCAGGTGTCCAACCTGCAACCTCTGGACCGTTTGTGGACTGCTTACTTGTTTGTAAACTTTTAACATTATGATGTAATTTATATATATCTTAACAATATTATGTATGGTTCAAGACAATTCCTTTTCACTCAGCCCAGGCAAGCCAAAAAGTTGGACTACCATGATCTAAACTTCCAGAAAATATTATTTCTTGATCACAATTTTCTTTGCTAACTATTAACTGTTATTATAATAGAGGAATGCATATTTTATATTGAGATCAGAATCAAACAGATTGACTCAAAAAAGTCTATTGGAAGATTGCAAGTTGGTTAAATTGCAAATTTTAAAAGAAAACTATTTCTACCATATGAAGCAATGGAGAGTTGTGACAAACTCTAAACTCCCTTGCTTTTTACCAGGACACATAAATAAGTGGAATTGCTCTCTAATGTAATAGCTACTTAGAGGTATGGTGTGTGTCTGTGTGTAGAGAATAAGGAAGATGATATTGACAGAAATATGCAAAAACCATTACCTGGACAAAAGGGCTAAAATATGTTTTAATGCCTGAGAAATGAGATAACATGTTGAGTGGTACAGACAGATCCCTGCTTGATTAACTGTAGTATGATATGAGTACAGCTCAGTCAAACTGACATCATTCTATTATCGTAGCCCATCTTAATAAGGATAGTTTAGCTTTCTTGAAGAATTAATTTCCTGGTCTGGTCAACTTAGTAGAGTGACAGGGGAGAAAAGAGAGGGGAGGTAGGGCTTTGATCACAGTTTGCTATCTTAATATTTTAACTTCACCTGTTGATGTTTTTCAATTATTTTTGCATCATTAGGAATAATTTTATGACACATCAATATATCAAATCACACGTGACAGGCAAAAGTTTTGAAAAGCTCACATGACAAAACAAGCAACTATACGCCCTTGGATCTGAGCCAATAAAACTTCAGTACCGAACAGGAGAAAAGAAAGTAGAGCTGACTTACTGGCAATCCCAAAGCAAATATTTCACCTTGGCATTTTGGAAACTTTACAACAGGGCACAAAACTGTACACATATTCAGTCTAATCCAAACCTTAATTAAGGCTGAAAACAGCACAGAGCCTTGATGTTTTAAATGTAGTTTGAAGCTCAAAATTAAGAGCTCAGGAAACTAATCTTAACAACATTGTACTAGTATCTTTGTATTAACAAAGACATGGCAACAATTTCGGTAACTTATGAAAGACAATAATGCACATGTTTATTTTGCTCAATGTACATGCAGGTTATTTTCTCACATTAACTCTGACATCCATAGCAAATAATTTGATTAAAAAATTACCAGCTGTGCAGCTACTGTGAGTAGCCTTCTTGTTCAGCCAGGTGCTTTTACAGCTGCTTTCCTCTGAATATTTATTATCCCATTAGCCCATCCATCAAATCAACAGCAGCAGGGATCTAACCAATTGATATTTTTTTTAAAGCAACCCAATGACAAAGCACTCAGAATAGTCAGAACATTTGAAACAACAGTTTGAAAGTTTTATTTAATGTCTTGTTTCAATTTTTAAACAGAACTAATAAAATATACATGGTTTAGAGTAATCCTATTAGTCGCTTTTGAGTCAGAACACTTTAAAATCATTATGTTTTGCACCTCTTGATTGTATCTTAACACATTACACCTCTTTCAGAAAAATAAAAAACTTATGAACTTGGAATTTTTCTGAGAATTTATACCAGTATCCAATCTATTCATTTTCTTTGCATGAAATATTTATGAACAAGGTAAATAATTAGAGCAATTGATGCTAATAAGAATAAAAAAAATAGGACTTTAATATTTAACTAAGTATCTTGTTCACATATATTGCTCTCTCAATATAAGTATAGACAGATA
>JAPKID020004506.1:0-11641 GCA_026931265.2 Tropidonophis doriae | reverse complement strand
CCTATGCTTTGAGCTACCCGGCTACCCGTGATGTCATCAGCTTCACAGGACTCTGTTAATGGGAATATATTTTTACATATATATATATATTTGTAAATCGCACCTATCTCCATCGAAATAGACTCAGGGCGGTGTACAGATGATATATAATAAGACTGATTACAGATAATTTCTAGCAGAAAGTGACACAAAGTATACATTTCAGAAAGAGTGGCCTAGGCACTTGTATCTTCAAGTCTTTCCTTCCTTGTCTTTCCTTAAGTTAATATTTTTCTTCTAGAAACCCAATTGGATCCCTTCAACAGATCCAAATCATAAACATACCGTAGTCAGCAGTGCAACATAGGTGAGTAATAGCTACACATTCAACAAAAGAGTAGGAGAGAAGTTTACTTGGGAACAATGGAGATGAGAAGATTATAATTACTTGCCTCCATTTGAAGTATTGAATTTAATGCCAAAATCTCCATTCGGTCCACCAGGGTTATGACTTGCTGTTAAAATTATACCACCAATGGCTTTTATTTTTCTAATAATACAGGACACTGCAGGGGTAGAAAGAATTCCATTCTGTCCAATTACTAACCGGCCAATCTAAAACAAGAACAGAAGAAAAGCAAAACTCACAAAAGGGTGTTAGAAGACACAAAAAGTTACTTTTTTTTAGATTGCAATATTTACCAATGTTTTCTTCAGCTTTTACAACAGCCAGTGTTTCGTTCACATTTGACACCCTATTAAAAAAATTGGGCAGACAAAAGCATTTACATGTTTCTTTATTTTTAAGTATTTGTTCCATTTACCAAATTAGGCACAATAATTTTGCTTCATTTTAAACAACTCTTTTGATTACTATAAAGGTAGTTCCCAGTTTAAGAACAAATTCTATTCCCAAAATCTGTCCTTAAGTGGAATAGTAATGTTGTATAATATTGTAAACTTGGTATTGAGTAATGAACTTGAACCATTGTGTATTTAACTCAAATTTTGCTACAACAGGCTCCATTTTATGAATTATCCTTAAAAGAAGGGCTTCTTAACCCAAGGACTCAGAGTACCAGCATAATCTGTCATCAGTTACTAAGTTTGTATTATTCTTTAGCTTATTTTTAAATCAATTTCTAAAGCCATATGCTCAAAAAAATCTCTGAATATTGAACAGCATCTTCATGTTCTAGTAAACTAATCTAAAGCAAGAAAATGTTATTCAAGTAAATTTTTGGTTGGCGTGGCAGGGGAAGGATACTGCAAAATCTCCATTCCCACCTCACTCTGGGGCCAGCCAGAGGTGGTATTTGCGGGTTCTCTGAACTACGCAAAATTTTTGCTACCAATTCTCCAGAATCTGTCGGAATCTGATGAATTTCACTCCTGCCTTGAGGGATGGATGAGGCAAAGAGCTGCTGTCTAGGAGCTGATCAGTCGAAAGAAGAAGCCCCCCTTGCTTAATAGTCAGAAAAAGAAATTTAGGGAAGACCTGTCCTAATGGTCACTGGGAGATTTGTACTTTCAGACTTTTAAGATTCTATTAATGTAGCTTTATAATAAAGCAGAATTAGCTTATCTGATCATGTTTCTTGTCTGGTTTATCTGTGAGCACCTAGAGTAACCAGCAAGATTTCATTTATAAAATAAACTAAGATGTTAATTTACTTTTACATGTCTGTAAACACATGAATGTAGGTATGGGCCCTCAAAATTATGGAAGCTATGTTTCAAGCTCAACCAATAAGAACAGGCACTTGGGATGGGTCCCAATCTGGAGCATGTATGCTGCTAACATGCTTTTAACCCCATTCTCCAATTCTATTCAATTTAATATATTTTTAAACGTATTTCATGTATTTTATATTTTATACCACTGACTTTTATTGCTGCCTGTACACCGCCCTGAGTCCTGGAAGGGAGAAGGGCGGTATAAAAATTTAATAAATAAATAAATATTCACTTGCTAAAGATGGCACATGGGTCTGAGATTCAATCTATAACATTCCAAGTGATCAGAGATTCCTCCCAAATGGAATAGATACACTCTAATCACTGCAACGAAATTAATAAAAAATAAACAAATTCACTCTTTGAAGCATTTTTTTAAAATCTCCAGTGAGATGTAACATTGAGATGTTTTTATATTTGCAGGTTTCTTCTTTCACCCACACATGCATGCACACAGTTATTTTGGTGTTTCTGGTGCTTTCCTATTAGAGTAAAAAGAGCATCATGACTCCCTCCTGGCCCTCTGGAGTGTGAGGTATGTGAACCTCAACTTAACTATCCAGAAGGCTTCTGTAAGAGATAGGGTAGCTACCAATAGCTTGCTTTGACTCTATATAAGTTATGACTTTCTCATTTATGATCAAGTTGGATGGCGAAGGTGGAAATTGGTGTCACTTACAATTTGCACTTCAGATATGCACATTTCAACCTTCATTTTCTCTAGTTATCCACTGAAAACATGCGTATGATTGTAAATGTAATATATTTACACGTACAATATTCCCAATGTTCTGTGATCCTCATGGATTTTTTTTACTTGCAAATTAAAAAAATCTATACTACCCAGATGAAAGCATTCTATGGTTGCCTGAGAAGTTTATTGTAGGATAAGAAAGAATGTTCAGTCAAAGCTGAAATGTCTATTTGCTAATTACTTATAAATGTATTACTTATTTGTATTACTTGTTATTATGTTTAGATCTTCTATAAAAGCAAAGATTATTTGAGATTCAGTTCAAAATAGATTTATTAGGTAAATGAGATGGATTTTTCCCCTATCTAGAATTATGTGGTACTGTCTGAATTTTTGGCAAATTACTTATCACGGTACATATACATATCTCATTTTCCTTTTCAGCAGAAATACTATTTATTGGAACCCTAAACAGTAGAGATCAGATTCCCAATTGAGTTAGCTGCCTTGAATGCTTTCTTCTTCTTCAGAAGATCTATTAGACAGGAAGGAACCGGAACTGTAGATCAACATTCTAAATATGGCTTCAGCAGCTCCTAACTCTAATTATAGATTCCCCTGTGTAGGCATGCAAACTAAGGGAATTCTGTCACATTAAGTTTTATTTTAATTAAGTCAGAAATTAATAAAGGCATATAATTAAACTGATTATCACTTCTGGCAATATAAATTCATATATTCTAAGAACAACAACAAAGTTCAATATATAAATTAATGAATCAACAGGAAAAAAACTAATATAGAGATAATATTATCTTATTTGGAAAATACGACTCATTCTTCTTAAAATTACATATTCCATTTGCTGTGTCTCCCATACATCGATACCGCAGAACTGATGTTCAGGTAATATGTTTACCTAATTTAACTTTAAGAGCTTTCCAACAAAAGATGCATTTGGATATCAACCATCTCCCAAGAAGGGCACAACATCAATATATTTTAATTAAATCTAACAACGGATGATTAGTTCAGGTGCCAGTTGAGTTAAAAAAAGCTTTAAAAAAAATTAGCTCTATTTTTGTAAAGAAAAAAACAAACCCCCAAATCCTTTGTAATGTCTGAACCTAATAGATTGAAAATGTATATTGTCTTTTACATTTTCATACATCAAGATCTACCTCATCAGCTTGATCAATGCATAAAATATCTAAAGGGAAATTGCAATTTATTGGGTATGCAATAAATTAAAGCTCACAAAATAACACAATATTATCCAGATCAAAAATGGAATATGGAACCTATTCAAACGGAAATCAGCTACAGGTAGTCCGTGACTTATAACCATAATTGAGCTCAACATTTCTATTGCTAAGCAAGATAACTGTTAAGTGAGTTTTGCTCCATTTTATGACTTTTCCTGCCACAGTTATTAAGTGAATCACTGCAAGTGTTAAGTAAGTAATCCGGCTATTAAGTGAATCTAGCTTTCCAATGGAGTTTGCTTGTCAGAAGGTTGCAAAAGAGGATTACCTGACCCCCAGGACACTGCAACCAATCATAAATGTGAGTCAGTTGCCAAACCTCTGAATTTTGATCACATGACCACCGGAATGCTGAAATGGTTGTAAGTGTGAAAAATGGTCAAAAGTCACATAAGTTTCAATGCTCACTAAATAAACTGTGGTAAATCAAGGACTACCTGTATACATAGGATGATTATGACTGAGCCCATCCACCACTTCTCCCGAGCACGATATAACAGATTAACAGAGTTGGAAGGGACTTTGCAAATCATCTAGTCCAACCCCCTGCCCAAGAAGGAGACCCTACATCTACATCTGCCTCTACCTAGAATTGAACTCACAACCTCCTGATTGGGTGAGAGTAATGCAAATATCTGAAATAGGGGAAAGGTCCTGTAGTAATCTCAGCATGATCAGGATTTGCTGAGACAAACTCGGAATTGATTTTATTCAGCTACTTCAGAGGAGAAGCACTTTGAAGCTGACTGCTTCTTCAATAAGAACTTAACAAGCTGACTTACATTGCCCAGGTTGACCTATTAAAATCATAATGTGGACCTTCCCTTAAGGTTTAGGAAATATGTAATACAGCCATTCTAGTTTATTACCTCTGGGATGGGAGGCTGCATCAAACCAACTAAACAAATGATTAAGGTCATTATATAATAGTACACTATATAAATCTAGCCAGTGAGTCAGTCTATTGGTCAGACAAGATACAAATTAACAGCAGGACTGAAAAAAGCAACATCTGTATAAAGGGCATGGTTATTTTCAAGAAAAAGAACAGAGAATAAAATACAACCCAATGTAGAATTTGTTCCTAAGCCATGCAGGAAGCAAATGTGGGAGCAGGGAGACATAATTTCTAGTCCACCCTCAACCATGAATGATCACTGAATGCCTTTGCAACAATCATTCTCTCTCAGCCCATTCTAGACAGTGGGAAAAGTGGTGGGGAAAACTAGGAGGGATTGCTATGTATGATACCTTGGGCTCCAGATATAAATAAGACCCTAAAGGTTCATCTCTCCATCTTCAAATATCATTCTAAACCATTTTATATTTATTTACAGTATTCCTATATTGCCAACTCCACTTGTGCTTTATGTAGTAGGAAGAATGAATGATGCAGAGCAACTGGCTGTATCCAGATTCTCCAAAAGCAGCGCTTCCACACCCAATTGATCATTTACTCAATAAGATGCAAGACCAAAAGTTTGAAGCTGTTGAGAGCAGCTTTAGGCCGTCATTTTAAAACATCTGAAATATAGGTGTGCCCTTTTATTATTTAGCCTGACTGTTTTCTTTCCATGATTTTTGCTGTGATGGCCATAAAAAGTTATAGAAATTCATCTTTCCCTTTGAATTAATGGCCTTGTGATCAGAAGAACCAATTACACCGCCATTGGAAATCTGCTTCATTACTATGACAGTCACATCTAACAGGAAGGGGGACATTTGCAGTCTGGGTTTCCATATTGCAAGGATACAAGAACACTTATAAAGCACTGTCATTTGCCTAAACTCACTCAAGATGTTAACAAACACTTCTCTGTGATGCAGAAAATTCAGACATGAAATATATTTTTTCCGCTATTTAATTGTTTTTGAAATTTTTAAATATGCAAATGTTGTCTTGGAGGGCCATAATACCAGAAACTAGCTGAAAGATTCTAGATCTACTTTTACTAGACAATAGACAATATGACTATTGATGAATACTCGTAATAATGGCTAGATAATCAGTTACTGCAGTTACTACCGTGTTTCCCCGAAAATAAGGCAGGATCTTATTTTCTTTTGACTCCCAAAATAAGCACTTGGCCTTATTTTCGGGGAGGTCTTGTTATTTTTGGGGTGCAGGAGGAGGCGAGTGTGGTCCTCTCATGGCTGCTGCTGTGTTGCAATATTTTAAGGGGGCTTATTTTCAGGGGAGGGCTTATTTTAGCGCATGTGCTCAAAAATCCAATTGGGCTTATTATCCAGGGAGGTCTTATTTTCGGGAAAATAGGCTGTATTGTTATAATGAATATCTGCTATCACGAGCATCATCCAAAAATAGCTGCTGTTTTCATGTCCTAAATATTTCATGTGCTTCCTAAAATTTCAATAAGCTACGTTAAAATCTGGGGATGCTGAATTAGACAGTTTGTCTTACGAGACAGAGTTCTAATATTACTAAACTGATAATATACTTGGGATCCTCATGTTTGAACTGGCTTAAAAGCTATCCAGTGGTTGCTGCTTTAATGTCTTTCATCACCAAATCCTTTTTCTTTAACTTATGCTGAGTTTTTGGGGCACTCTGATTTAAAGTACTGTAAAATATGAGACCCTCTTTCTGATTCAGGAAGGTAAGAAATGAGTTGACATGAAGTAAAAACCTTTCTCTGGGGTGTAGGAAGACCTCTGTGGAAATCTGTGACTGATATGGATGGAATTTGTTTGTTTGTTTTAATCTCAAATGCCACTTCATGCTGAAGACAATCCTAAAATCCTACACTAATCATACTACAAAATAAAAAGTATCTGCATTAAAAAAAATAATATTACATAGGAAAAGCCAAGATAAAAGGATGCATTTTTAAAAATGCCCAAAATATTTCAGAATTAAGGTTTGGTGAATCACAAAGAGGACATCATTCCACACGACAGAGAGTATGACAATCTACATAAAGGGCACCAGATTATGAAGGATGGTGCAATCTTTGGATTTTTTAAATTTCCCCACTTGAAATAAACCTTTTAGATATAACATTACAGTAGTTTGGCATGTTGAAAATGAATCACAGAAAACTTCTGGTTCAACTTGATACTGTAAGAACTTTAAAAGCTTTCAATGACTTAATAACAGTTAAATTGTTTTATATGTTTGGACTTGGCCATTATCTTCTATGAACCATTCAAACTATAGATGGCTACCACCCAAATTTGCTGTTGAACTAATTTAAGCAGAGCCAAGCAAACCTTCACATAAAATAATTTTGTTTCCAAAGTATGACTGATTTCTCTTCCAAATTAATATTATTAACTTGACAGAAAATTGGCATTTACAAGGCTCAAGCGCAATTTCTAACGTTATTTTTAAAAACCTTTCAGGGCCAGCAAAGATAAAAGATCTTACCTTACATTTAGGCAGAACTCTAATGGAATTTTGTCACACCTGAAGCTTACAGGATAATGTACCCAATATTATGGTTTTCAAGCACACTAATATTTTTCTGACAAACTATTTATGTACATTGAGAAACTTAACACATGCTTTGTCACGTCATCTGTGCGGCTCTAATCCACAGTGAAAATTTCGGCTATTTTAACTATAGCAGAGAAAAATGCACACACAGTCATATAATTTAAGCACAAACACTGAACCTATTATTAAATGCAAATAGTAATCAGTGCATTTGCCATAGATAACAAGGAAACAAATAACCAAAATATTTTTTATCTGCAATAATTTCTATCTACTTTTCAAAGCAAACCATGGAATAAGGGTCACTGTTTTCAGTACTAACTTAGGCATTTCTGCCCTTCAGCTCCTCATAATCATCCTAATAAAAATATTATTGGCACATTTACAAAAAATAATAGACATGCCCCTAAATGAGCCAATCCTATATTAAGCATTAGTGATATAATATTTATGATATACCAACCCCGTTGGCAGCAGCCATCTGAGCTATCAGTTTTATTGCAATCTTATTAAAATATCTCCCATCTCCTCCAACCACCACGGTAGATCCTTGTCGATCTCTTAGGTCTATAGAAAAGAATATACTCTGAATAAAATTGTGCAGGTAGTTTAGCTTGGTCTGAAAAATGAATGTCTTCTTCCGTAAGCCACTAGTTCCTGGTTTCTGATCATTATAAGGTGCTGTTGGCAAAGTCAAAATTGGGAGTGGGTTGTCTTCCATGATCCTAAATGCATTAAAAATAAGGAATTATATTAACGATGAAGATTTAAGATCAGCTTGGATACCAATATGAAATAGAGGTTCAGTGAAGTAGTTCTATATACTAAAATAGCTCCTTGAACCTTCAGCCAAATGTGGTTTCTGTAACTGAAGAGCTTTCTTGCACTTGCTCTGAAAGATCACTGTCAAAGAAAATACATACAATTTCACCCAGAGATCCCTCAGGAAAACGGATGTCTTGGATAATGTTGAAAGCCTTTTTGTTTGCTGTGGTGTCACAATTTTGGGTCTCCTACAGCATCACAAACAGGATTTGACAGCTGTAAATTCTGCCTGGTATTCTTCTTTTGATCAGAGAAGAGTATACATGAATATTAGAGCTCTGCTCTTCAGTCAGAAGTACTGATGAATTGTCTTCAACTGTGTAGTCCAACTAAGGTAAAGCTAAGGTTTATAAATGACAGCCTGGTTTCAGTTGTGGCTCCCATTTTCACATAGTCTTCATCCAGACAAGAATATCATAAAGGTAGGTCTAGAGTGGAGAGTGCAAGTCAAGTGCTAAAGTTATTTTGTGGAGACTTTAAAGGTCACTCTTAAAATGGAAGTCAGGACTTCTCAGTTACTTACAGTTTCTTTATCCACCTGTTATTCTAATAACCAGAGGGTTCTATAGGGCCAAAAGGATACCTAATATCACCCTCCCCTGTAATATTAATTAGGCAATCAAAAGAATTATCTAGTAATGTCAAGATTTTTTTCTTAATTTCTTCCTTCTCACACATAAAGCACAGTTTGATATTTAGATTTCAACCAGCTTGTTTTAAGTTCATGTTAAGTAAAAACACTTTTTATAACATTTCTTAACTTGAGTGCACACATTTCTTTTATTCTTCGGAAATACTTGAAAATTATGTGAGCATTTTTCATGAGGAATTAAGATTCCTTGATATTTACTTTCCTAGACAGATTATATCTCTCTAGAGATTCAAATTTGGCTCCCAAATGTGCTTTTAAATAATGATGCTGTATTAATTTTAAATTTAAATACATTAATTTTAATGTAATAGAAGGGGGAAATTAAATACATAGATTGTCGTTATAATAAAAAATAACATTTAATTTTAACTATCTAAAATTAAATTATTACCTTCTGGTTAAGTTTTTGGGGAGTATTTTTTACTCTCCCCTTTGTCTACTAAATGCTGACTGCTGCCCTCAGTTTGGCAAACATTGCATACCCTATCCTGTTGCAAATGTGATCATTTGCAAAACCTTCCATGAAGTTATTTCCTGCCATCATGGCTGTCCAAGCATGCAACTAGTGTGTAACGAGTGGATTGTTAAAGATTATTTGATCCTTTGAAGAGAAAGAGAACAAACATATAAAAATTCCTTAATATACCTGATAAATAACTTTTATGTCGCAAAGTAAAACCAAGCTTTTTTTTTTTTTGCTACTGGTACAGGTTTATCCTTTTTATATGTGGATTGTATCATCTTTCTCTTCTTGATAGATTTAATCTGATTACTAAAAGTATTCAAAGTGCATTATTCTGAATATTATGCACCTGGTTAACCTTACTCTCAAAGCTGACTGGTGTATACAGTATAGCATGGAAAATAAATAATTGAGGACGCAAAAGAGAAACAATATACTTTTTAAAAAATGTTATTGAAAATTTGAGGATGCATGTAGGTTAAATTCACAGGTAGAAGCTGCCCTCTTGTGGTATACACTGCAATCACAAAATTCAGAGAGTTTTGCTCAATAAGGACTTTAAATTGGTGAATAATTTACAGCAACTTAATTACTGAGAGTTAACTAATATCCTGTAGTTACAATCTGTAGTAACTATTAATTTACGTTACATTAGCCAGAAAGCAGACTGCATTGCAGACATTTACACATTTAAGATAACTGAATGGGATTTAAACTCTTTCACTACAGTGATGGTTTTTTCAGTAACAATTTGAAGGCAATATGGGTCATTGGAGAATTTGCATTCATATTCTATCCTCTTATTCACTGCATGATCTTGGGAAAACAACTCCTTGTCCAATTTCATCACATTCTTGTTGAAATGAAAGAAATGCTAATCTGAGTTCCTTATAAGAACAGTCCGAAAGAAACTTTTATCTTAAAAATAACCTGTAATATGTGAGATTGAGCGGGATACTAGAGAACAATAAAAAGAGAGAAAGTAAATCCACTGGCAGCTTCATCTTAAAAGGCAATAGGAGGAAGTATTAAGTATGTTTGCTACCTTAAGTTATATATAAAATTAATAAAGGCAGGGTAAATAAAATAAAATAAATAAAATAAAAAGTCCAGTTACAAACATTTTTCTTATTCAGTTCATTGAGCCACAACCTTAAATAATTCATTGTTAATGAGAATTGGAAATTCTTGTTATGGATTCATATACTTCATATTTACCTACAGTAAGATATCTTATATAAATCTGTAATTGGTATATTTCCTTGATTTTGTCCAATATCAAAATGGTTTCTAAGGAACTCTAATATGTTTAAAATTCAGTAAGAAAAAAAAATCTGGAGCAAAAACCTCAGTTGTATCCTTGTTTGTCTTCACTAACTCATGAACCAGATTACAGAAATGAATGATTGGATTTACAGAGTTATATATTTTCTTCAAATACGTACAAAGCATTTAGCTCCCCCTAATCTACTGATCTGAGATATTGCCATAAATAATAGTTTGTTTAGCAAAATATATATAACTTTGATGAGTAATATACATTTGTATTAGTCCCATCCTAAATAAAGAATATTCAAGTTTGCATCCTAAATTGCACGTGACTAACAAGAAAGAGTTCATAGTACCTCATATAAAAACCATCTATCTCTGATGGTAAGCCATTAGCTAGGTTGCCTAGTCATGATAGGATTTGTACTAATTCAGTTTAGTAAGTTATCTAGCCATTACATTGGTTTATGGCAGTGGTTCCCAAACTTTTTCAGTCCACCGCCCCCTTAGTGCTACAAACTGATCTGTGTCTCTCTCCTCCCTCCCTCTTATCTTTGTGTCTCTCTCCCCTCCCTTTCTGCCTCTCTGTCATCCTCTGTGTGTCTGTCTGTCTGTGTCTGTCTCCCTATCTCTGCTTCCTTCCCTCCCTCTCTATCTCTGTCTCTCCCCACCCTTCCTCTGTCTGTGTGTTTGTCTGTCTCGCACTCAATCTCTCTCTCTCTCTCCCTCTTTCTCTCTGTCTTATTCCCTCCCTCCCCATCTCTGTTTCTCCCTCCCTCCTTCTCCTGTCTCTCTCTCTCTGTGTGACTGTCAGACTCTGATTCCTTCCCTCCCTCCGTCTCTCTCTCGCTCTGTGCCTCTCTCTGTTTGTCTGTAACTGTCTCTGTCCACAAAATACTGCGTAGAGGAGCGGTGGGCTCTGTGGTGATGACGAGGCCAGCCGCGGGTGGCGGGGTCCCCTTCACTTTCCTCATCTCCCCGGATGCCGTCCGGAACCATCAGCAGCCGCACAGAGACTTGCTGCTTTTCCATGCAGTGGAAAAGATAGGCACACACATGCCCTGCCCAATTACAGTCTCAGAGACTTCGTAATGATGGGAACTTGGGCTGTAATTCCGTGGGACGTGCACGCGCCTATCTTTTCCATGGTGTGGAAAAGCGGTGAGTTTCTGCACGGCCGCTGATCATTCCGGACGCCATCCAGGAAGATGAGAAACGCGAGTGGGATCTTTCCCCCTGCAGATGGGCTCCGGACCAGCGGAGCCTCCTCCTTCCAATTGGGGGGAACCATGCAGAGGAT
>JAPKID020004505.1:0-11641 GCA_026931265.2 Tropidonophis doriae | reverse complement strand
ACACTTTTCCCTTCCCATTTCCCTGCCATTTTCCATTTTTCTTTTGTATTTTACATTTATAAATTAATAATATAGAAAAAAATAACAAAAAAAGTATAATGCCATCTAGCCAAGATATTTGAAGGCATCACATTGGCTGGGGGCGATTATAAAGGATGAAAGACTTGTTGTCAGGGCTCCAACCCTAATTAAACTATGAGCCTCCAAGTTCAAGCTCAACCACTTATAGTAATTAGTGAAATATCTTTTATCTTCCAAGTCTTCCCGCCCTTTCTGGTCATCTTGGATATTTTTCTTCCAATACTAATCAGCATCAAGACGCATATAAATGCAATGCAAAACCTAAACCGTGGAACGCAAAGGTGCTTTTTCAAAAGGCAACTGGATTTTGTTTTTCCTTAAAGATGTTTTGCTTCTCATCCAAGAAATTTCTGAAGGGCAGGGAATAACTTTGAATGCATTCATGATGTGAAATGAATATATGAATGTTAAAATAATCAAGATAGTTTTATCTAGCAAGGGGAAATATTGCTTACCCAAGTCAGTGAGACGTTTTGGTGATCTGCTTGAAGATCTAGACCGTCGATGATCAGGTGATTTACTAGTACTTCTTCTTCTTCCTGTAGACCTAGAACATCTCAGACGGACAGGTGTCCGACTTCTGGACCGTAACCTGAGAGAGATTCTATAACTGTCTCTTGAATCGGATCTTCTTCTTCTCCTTTCAGTTGATCTTGATCGATTTCTCCGAGATCGTCTATGTCTTTTCCTTGACAAAGATCGCTGTCTTGATGCTGATCTTGATCTAGTCCTCCTCCGTCTTGAACGTGATTGTGAACGAGTTCGAGAGCGTGACTGTGATCTATGATCAGATTTAGATCTTGTTCTCTTCCGTGTTAATGATCGTGAACGATTTCTTCTAGACCTTGATACTGTTCTACGTCTACGAGACCTAGATTCTGAGGACTTGGAACCTTTACTTCTTGATCTTCTCAAGCGTTCTTTCTCTCCTGTTTTATCTATAGATTTAGACCTAGATCTAGATTTAGATTTGTGTTGCTCAGGTGATTTTTCTCGATTATTCAAAGTTACTTCCAAAGACTCAGTTCCATCTGTTTTCTCAAGGGACTTAGACTTTGATCTGCATTTAGAGTGTTTTCCTCTTGATTCATCCACAGAATCTTTATCTTTTTTTCTTTCAGTAGACTTTGATCTAGATTTTGATTTAGATCTTGGCTGATCTGATGACCTAGATCGTCTATGTCTAGAATTTAAGGTTGACTCCCTCTTTTCAACTGATTTTGTTCTGGACTTATGATCAGTAGATTTAGATCGCCTTTTTGATTTTGCTGCAGTTTCTGTGTTCTCAACAGATTTGGATCTAGATTTGCGATTATCAGAAGACCTAGAACGTCTTCTTTTTGATCTAGCTGAAGTGTCTCTTTTATCAACAGATCTGGATCTAGATTTGCGATCAGAGGACACAGAACGCCTTCGTTTCATCCTCACTGAACTGTCCCTTTTGTCAACAGATTTGGATTTTGATCTGCGGTTATCAGAAGACCTGGATCGCCTTCGCCTTATCCTCACTGAACTCTCTCTTTTGTCAACTGATCTGGATCTTGACTTACGATTATCAGAGGATCTTGATCGCCTTCGCCTTCCTCTCCCTGAAATCTCCCTTCTGTCAACAGATCTAGACCTAGATTTGTGGATTTCAGGGGTCCTTGATCTTCTCCCCCTTCTTCTCACTGAAAGCTCTCTCTTGTCATCAGGAGATCTTGATCTAGATTTGAGATTATCAGAAGATCTAGATCGCCTTCTCCGCGTTCTTACTGAAGAGTCTCTTCTATCAAAAGATTTGGATCTAGATCTACCACGATCAGAAGACTGAGATCGCCTTCGCCTTGTTCTCACAGAGGTCTCTCTTTTGTCACTTGATCGTGATCTAGATTTATGATGGTCAGAAGATCTGGAGCGCTTCCTCCTTGATCTTGTCAAAGTCTCTCTTCTATCAACTGATCTTGATCTAGATCTGCGATTGTCAGAAGACCTGGATAACCTTCGTCTTCTCCTAGCTGATTCTCTTTTTTCAACTGATTTAGATCTAGACTTGTGATCAGATGATCTGGATCGTCTACGTCTTGATCTTATTGAAGTTTCTCTTCTATCGGGAGATTTAGATCTAGATTTAAGACGATCAGAGGTTCGGGAACGTCTTCGTCTAGATCTTAATGAAGATTCTTTTTCATCTTTTTTATCAACAGATTTGGATCTAGATTTATGATGTGAAGTGGAGTGTTTTCTCTTAGAACTGGAATCATTTTTGCTTCTAGAACGTCCTCTTCTAGATGCTTGTCTAGAAGTAGAACGTGATCTAGATTTCTTTTTACGTTTCTTTGACTTGGAAGGAGATTTTGATCTGCTTTTTTTGGCTTTTTTTCCACTTTTACTTTTATCTTTACTTTTGCTACTTATTTTTTCACTTTTTTTGTCTTTTAAATTACTCCCTTCACTTTCCTTAACTATGTCTGAAGAATTCAGAGTAGCATCTGAATCCTGATATTTTGAAGAGTCCTGAAGAGAAACTTCCAAGTCTTTATCCTTTATTATAACCTCAGATTCAACAACTATTCCTGAATCTTTTGCCTCAATGCATTCTCCCACTTTGATGACTTCTTTCTCTGCCAAGTGCACAGGCGTTACAACTTCCCCTGAATCTCCCAGGACAATAGTTTCCAGTTGATTCACTTCCACATTGCCTTCTGTTGTCATACAGAGAGGTTTTATAGTTGTTTGCTCCTTCGAAGAAATCTGTACATCTAAGTCTTTTCTGTTTGCCACACCTACAGTTTCTGATGTTGCTTCTAAATCTTTCATTTCCAAAGTGTACTGTGGAATTACAACTGCAGTCTTATCTTGTGTTGATATCACATGTTCTACGGTTGATTCCTGAGCTTTCTCTTCTGCCACAAATCCACTTTTTAAATTCTGTTCAATATCCTTTGTACTTGAGCATTCATAAACTGATACAAAATCTTTAACAGATTCTAGAGATGTTTCTACTATCTTTTGTTGTGGCAAATTTGAGTTTCTTTCCAAATTCTGAGTGCTTAAAGGTAACACTGATTTTGAGAGTTCCTGAAAATCCATTTGCTCTTTCTCTCCTGATGTTTGTACAGCTTGGAGGTTTTTTATTTCAATGGCAGACTTGCATACAGTAACTGTTTCAAAATCTTCCCGTTCTTTCATGTGTACAGATTCTGAAGCATTGTTACATTTCAATTCCATTTTATCAGTAAGTCCTGAATTTGATTTTGACTTATTAATATCTGTAGAAATGTCAGGTGTCTTTTTAATTAAATTGTCTAGTTCTACATTTGTATTGGTAGTCTGTATATCTGACATAGTTACACTTTCCCGAAATATTTCAGAACATTTTTCAGTTGTTTCTGGAACTATAGCTGATATATTTGATCCAGTATCTCTTGCTTTTGAAATTAGAGTAGTCATCTCTGAAATACCTATTATTTCTTCATATGTAAGACTGCCTTTTAAATCTTTGGCCACTGTGGTATCAAATTGGGGAGACTCTAAGTCTTTTCTTTCCTGGTCATGTCTATATTTCAAAATTTGTTCTAGGTTTTCCATATTGCCTGAAGATAATATGTTTGAAATAGCTTTTGATAGTTGGTCTTGTGTCACTTTTTCAGATTCTGAAGCAATTTTGAATGGATGTATTCCTAGCCCATATTTAATTTCTGAAGCAGATTCCAATTTTTTTGCTTTCAAAATGTTTTCTTGTTGTATTTGTGAGTCAGAGTCAATGATTTCTGCTGGACAACTCTCTGCAGTTGTGTCAGAAGATTTGAAGTCAGTTACTCCTAAATATATTCGAGCAGTTTTGAGCTCTGGGATGTTTGAACTGTCAGTTACTTTCAATATAGAAACAGATTCTGAAGATGTTAATTCTGGTTTCTTTAACTGCACTGCAGTGGCCACTGGATCTTTTATTTCCGATAGCCTTTCATAGCTCATTGTTGCTCTTAAACCTTTTGGTTCAACGTTAGATCCAGACTGTGAAACATCAGCTGCATCTCTGGATTCCAATACATACAGAGACTTAGTATATTTTTCTCTCTGACTAGCTTTTAAATTCTTCATCTCTTGTTCATCTAAAATAGTAGGGCTTTCTTTCAAATCTTGGACATCCGCCATAACTTCAGGCAGAGTTGTATCAAGCTTCTCTCTCTCTTGACCTGTGACGGTTTCAGAAACTGCAGAATATTTTGATAATAATTCTGTAGCTGGTTCTGAAGTTCTTCCAGAAACACTTTCTTCCATAATTTGCGCCCTTACCCCATGATTCGAAGATATAAATAGTTTCGAAACATTTGCATCATTTTCATTAGATGGCTGGACAGGTTCATCCATCTTTTCTTTACCCATAAATTCTACATTTATTGACTTCTGACTTGCTTCTACCCTTTTCATATCTGTTCTGTAATTACGTTCAAAACTTTCTTCTGATACATCTGTAGATTGCACCGAGGCAAACAGAGATGTTAGAACATTTTGCTTTTCTGTTACATCCAATTCTTTAGACTTGGGAGGTATTTCTAGATCTTCAGTATCTATTATGTATAAAGGTGCTGGAGGTGTTTTCAAATGTTCATATGTCAATCCTTCACTTCTGAGTATAGCATTTGAGTTTTGCAACTTTGGTACACTCTTTGACTCTGGAAGCATTTCACTTTTTCTGGGAGTTTCTGCTGTAAATTCCACACTATCTGATGATTTGCATCCTGGAATGTATTCTTTAGTTTCTACACCTGCTTGAAGAAAAGGTTCTGAATCAATGTTCAAGTCTTTTATATTCATGCTTTTAGATTCTAAAATTTTTGAATCTTTCATTTGAATTTCATAAGGCTTTGGGATGGACTCTGAATTTGTTTTTGCCAAGTACACAGGTTCTGGACAATAGTCTGAAACTTTAGTTCCAGAATCAGAAGTAAGAACAATCAGATCTCTTTCTGCCAAATGCAGAGGTTCTGGTGTTTCGATTATTTTTTCTTCCAATTTCTTGTTCTTCTGAATGTTAAATTCATCTATATATAGAATCTTCGAACTTGTTCTTGCACATTTAACACCTAAATCAGGCACAGAATCTAAACATTCTTTTCTAATTTGTGTCCTTGTGTGCTCTAATGGTTCTTGATTTTGTTCAAGAGATTCTGAAACTGATTCCAATTGTTTCATAGTAGTGCCAAATGGAAAATCATCTTTTGATTTAACCAATACTAAATTCTTCAATTTAAAAAATTCCTTAGGATCAATTGCAGCTCCCAAAGGTTTTCCAGGTTCTTTTAAGTCTTGTACTACCGCTATTCCTTTAAATTCTGGATTACTTTTTTCTGAACTTATTATATCAATTTCATGCAATGATTTTGAAATGAATAATGGACCTTGACTCTTACCTAATGACTCACTTTCTCCTATTTTACTGGAATTCGTTTCAATTAGTTCCTTACTTCTTGATATAAGTCCCAAATCTGTTGTATCTGAACTACTTTGGTTCTTCTTTACAGTGGAATCACAACTTTTCTGCTCTATTTCTGGCACAAAATGAGATTCAGTTTCACTTTGTTTCTGATTGGACGTACCTTCAAGTGTCTCCATGTAAGTCACAGTTGGTAATGCAATTGATTTTGATGCAGTTTCCACACTTTTTACATGTTTTTGCAATGATTTTAAGTTTTCCTGTAAATCATTTGCTGCTTCAGTCACCGGTTCAGGTTCTGTACTTTTAACATATCTGATTTCCTTGGCACATGGTGGTTCAAAATTGTCAGCATTCAACTTATGCAATGATTTCAAAACTGCATCTGAATTTTTCATACCTTCAGTTTCTGTATAAAGTTCTAGATTATGTTCTGAATAGTTTGCAAATATCATCTGCAGGGATCCTGAACCAGCATCAACATCTCTCTCTTCAGGTTCAAGACCAGTTTTGAAATCTTTTTTGTGTGCCTCCACATCAGATTGTGAAGTTTCCTTCACTATTTTAATTTCTTCTATGCACTGCAACTCTGAAGAGGAATTTTCTAAATTGTTTGCAAATATCAAAGATTCTGGAATATTTTTCAACTTCTCTGCATTCTTGTTTTCTTTATTTCTTAGATCTACATGTTTTGAACTTTCCAGATTTTGTATTTTCCCAACCTCTGTTTGTATTATTGTTTCTGAAATATTCACATCTTTTAATTGCGAAGCATTTTCAGGAACTTTCACATTAAACAGTGCCAGAGAACGTTGAATGGTTTTAGAGTTTCCTCTATTTTCTATTATAGTTTCTAATGAAGTTTCCAAATAATTAATCTGTTCAGCCTTCTCAAATTCCTGGATGCATTCTAAATCCTTTGCTTTAGAAGATTCTGGAACAGATTTCCAATTTTCTGATTCTGTTACACCATCAGATTTTGCTTTTAAACATTTTGGGTCGATTTGCGTGAACTCAGAACGAACTTCTACATTTGTTTTTTCCAATACAACAACTGAGAGATGTTCTTCTGAATCTATTCTAGTCATATTTTCTAACAGTGGTGCTCTTTGTAAAGCCGTTGCACCTTTTTGGATTGGAAGATATGCTGCATTTTTTTCTGATTCACTCAGTCTTGTCATGAGGGTAGCAGTTTCTTTTAATTCTTTCGTCTCTTTTGGAATCTCTGTACCAAGGTTTGCTCTATTATATTTTTGTGCATCAAATTCTGAAATTTCTTGCTGAGGTTTCAGCTGAACTACCTCAGCTAGCTCAGTATCCTTTTCAGGGATTGTATAGCTAGCTTCTGGAGCAGTTTCCAAATCTTTCTGTTCGGTTCCAAACTGTTGTGGTTTGTGCAAATATTTCATTGTGAGAGTTTTCTCAGAATCATGCACTAAATCACCTTTTCTACTGGAATGTTTAGGACTTCTTTCTGAAGCTTTCACTTTTGCAGTATTTAAAAATTCTGAAGTTGCTTCAAAATCTTTTCCTACCACCATAGCTAAAAATCCTAAAGTTGTTACTGAATCTTTAGCTTCGGCATTCGATTCCAAAGGGAGAGTCATAAATTTATAGCCAGTTGGTTCAAAAGATGTGGGTACTGTTTCTTTCAAATTTTTTGAAGCCACAGACTCTGTAACAGAACTTACACATGTTACTTTCATTGCAGTAGATTCCAGCCGGGTTTCCAATTGTTCTGGTTCCCCTCTTACATAACATGGACTGCTTTCAGGAATGTTTTCTTGATCTGTTGTCTCCAACATTAACTTAGCTTGCTCTACTTCACTTATATCCGACACTTTTTCTGCAACTGTGCAAATAGCATCACTTAAATATTTATCCTCTGGGGATATATTTACAGTTACATTAGGATGGGAACTGTCATCTTCCAATTCTTTTTCATTTGTAAGCTTCACTTCACTGACCTCCTGCATACTTATGAAAGTAGAATCTTCTTCAGATTCTAATGTATCCAGTTTGCTGGTATCTGAACTAAACATATTATTCAACATAGTTGAGTTTAGATTTTCATACACATTTTTTTCATTAATCAAAGTAGAAACTTCTTTCAAGGTAGGTTCCGAGGGTGTATCTATATCATTTTCTGCACTTAAGAGAGAACCTGAATTTTCTAGATTTGAATGAGAAATAAGTTGCTGAACATCTGTTTCTTTGGCATGTTTTTTATATTTCTTGTCTTTTTTTTCCTTCTTTCGTTTTTTCTTTTTCTTTTTATCTTTATGTTTCTTGTCCTTCTTAGACTTTTTCCTTGGAATTTCATCTTGCACATCTTCAGATAAGCCTCTCTTAATGGAGCGTGAATTATTCCTTTCGATCTCATCTCCATCCCCTTTAAAAAGATATTTTGGTTAAAATTTAAAACAAAAACTGACACAAAGTTGTACGAAAATCAAAGGCTACATTTTACAAGACTAACCAACAAGCAGCTTTGCTATATTTGCTGGAATTGCCAGGTTATAGGAGTCAACAAGCAACTTTTATTAAGAATACTGATAAATACCATGAATTTCCAAAGAGTTAAGGCCCTATATAGGTAGTCCTCAACATACGACCATAATTGAGCCCAAAATTTCTGTTGCTAAGTAAGAAAATTGTTGTGAATTTTGCCCCATTTTACAACTTTTCCTCCCACAGTTAAGTGAATCACTGCAGTTTTTTAGTAACATGGTTGTTAAATGAACCTGGTTTTCCAATTGGCTTTGCTTATCAGAAAGTCATGAATGTTGATCATATGACCTTGGGACACTACAACCTTCATAAATATGAATCGTTGCCAAGTGGCTGAATTTTGACCATGTGACCATGGGGATGCTGCAACAGTCATGAGCATGAAAAACAGTTATAACTCACTTTTTTCAGTGCTGTTGTAACTTCAAATAGTCACTAACTGAACTGTTGTAAGTCAAGGACTACCTGTATTCACTGATTCCTTTATAGCATATTCATTTATGCCTTAGGTTTAGAGAGTTTATCTTCACCATAAAGTGGGGGCATTTTTGCTCAATTTCTTTTTAATTTATATATTAATTAGATCATGTTCTTTCTAACCTACATTTTCATATTTTGGCAGACGGATTCCAATTTTAACGTATCTGGTTATTCAGCAATATGTGAACATTAGAAAAGCACAGAAGTCCCTTTTGTAACATTGAAATGCTGCTTATTAACCATCAGAAAACTAAGACAACACACTTTGTTGGGAAAAAGTCAACAGTTCTACTATACCTGACATATTAATAGAAACAGTCTTTTGTATTTTCGTGGACATAATAACTCAAATATTTTGTTCTCTATGCCCAAAGAAAAAATCCTTATTTTTTTTTCTAAACAAAGTGGGGGGGGGGGATGATCCTATATCAACAATGGATAAAATGTTTGAAGGCAAAATCTTCCCTCAACTTCTTTATAGCATGGAACTCTATTCAGAAGATTATCTCTACTGTAAATTATTACAATTTAAAATATTGCTTTAGAACACATTAAACATTTATATGTATGCTACTTTAATTTATATAAATTGCAAACAATATACAAAATTTATATAACTATTTTCTCCAAATTTCAATTTAATCCATCCTTATATACGTAGCAAATGGTACAGAAAACAGTATAAGCAACACATTTTGCAAAACTGTACATTATTCTTCTCCAGAAGGCTATATTAAATGTACCCATTCTGGAGATGACACACTATTTTGCAAGCATTATCTATTTTAAAGACATAGATATAAATAAAATTATGAACTGAACTTAAAATGTTTTTTAATTTACCTGATTTGTACCGTGGTTCAGTACCCAACACTTCTGATAATACTTTTTCTATCTTCTGCACTAGTGAATCATTTTGAAGACTTTCTATAGATTGAATTGTATCATCCGAGGAGTTTACTTGTCCAGGTGTGTTTATTTCACCATTGTGCTGATTTCCTAGCTTTCCACTAATCAGGAAAAAAAATTAAAAATCTCAAGATCAGAGATATTCAAGAAAATACAGTCAAATGTGCCCTATACGTTTACTACTTCAAAATTTGCACATAAACCTTATAGACAAAAACTGTATAAATATAAAAAATATTTTCACAGTGAAATTAACAAAGGAAAAGTGGCTCAACAGGTAAAAATCACATAGAGCTTAATACAATAAAACAATGAAGTCATAATTTATGTCAATCAAATATATAGAAAATTGCATGTCCTTTGATGTATGTTACATATAATAATATCCAATGTCCATGTTTTTAACAGATGAAACAAGAATGTCAGGCATTGTACCATACATTTACTCAGAAGACTAGGTTAAAAACAGTGAGGGGGACATACATTTCCTTGCAGAAAATAGTATTTACGTGAGATATTTTAAATCAAATTTACAATTAAGCATCTATAATAAAGCCTGCATAATCTTGAGCCCAATTTTTTTTACTATTATCTCTTACTATAGGTTGTCAAATCTTCAGTGCTATTTGTTCTTCTGTTGTTACCATTTGAAACAAAGACACTGTATTTTTGCCTAACTATGTATATATGTTTTTCAGACATGTGCACTGAGCTGATATAGGTAAATAAAAGCCATGTACAAATCAACATTATACAGCATAAGAAAATTGAGTGACCCTTTCAAGTGCTAATTTGTTGATAATTATATTCCTTTCCAGAATATAACATCCCTTTTTTGTAGTTATCAGATATGATCTGATTATTTTTACCCTAAAGTAAACCTGAGTTACATTTATTGGTTTCATGAAAATGAAATAAATATTTATAAGAATTATTCTGTATATTGGCAAGCATCTCATGCATATGTTCAATGGAATTTGAACACAGTTGGGATACTGATTCAAAGGCACTGGTGTCATTGAAATATATGGAGATAAAGGTCTACTAACATTAAAAGTAAACAGCATCAGACAATGTTTTCAAGATGAACCAAGTATTTTAATGAAGGATACCTCATTAAAAAGAGACTATTTTTAATTTATTTCCCCTGACATTCATTGGTTATACATTTTAATGGAATCATATGTATTTCACAGATACATGAAGTGCAATTTTTTAAAAACAACAACAACAAAGTTTTAGAGTTGCTACCTCATTCAGCCTATTTCAGTATTTGTTCCTGGCTACAATACTGAAAATCTATTTTCACAAATATATGCTGAAGAAAGTACACTTGGACTTGGACTGAAAGTACACAATGAGTTCACTCTGCAAGTTCATATTCTTTGGAAGTTTAAATTATGTTTAATGAAACCATTTAGGGTAGAAATCTCAATATTAGTTCTTCATTCTCAAATAGAGTGCTGATTTAAATAGTAAAACTGGCTCCAAAACCTAGAACATATTTACATTTAAGCTACTGTCTTCCAAAGAACAGAATTTAAGACAGTAAACTGCAGACACAACAATTAAAATGTAAACATTTGTTTACTGCCATTTCCAATTTGTATCTTTTGTTGCAATTGCCAAATTATAAAATTTAAAGAATATCTATATCCTTTATACTAGCTTATTGACATAACTTCTTGGCAAAACTCTCTTGTATTAAGAATACTTTCATCTGACATGTGCCATTTTATTTACTGCCTCTATAATCGGAATTTGGTGTTTTAAACAATTAGCATTGTCAAATAAATCCCTGTTATCCATCTTGTCCAATAGATCTACATCAGTATCATTTACAGTAGTAATAATGAAGCAAATGCAAGTAAATAAAATAAAAATAGAGGCAAATTTGGTCCAGTGAGTAAGGCACCAGGCTAGAAACCAGAAGACTGAGTTCTAATCCTGCCTGAGGCATGAAAGTAAGCTAAGTGACTTGGGACCACCACTCCTAGAAAGATGGCAATGGGGAGCCACTTCTGAACTCTTGTCTCAAGGACTTGTCCAGTCAGTCACCAGGAGCCAACACTGATTCTATGATAGCTAAGTTTAATCAATAAAGAATTATCTATTATGAATTTTATAAGCAATCCAATAGGTTTGGACAATCTTTCGTTGATATTAATACAATACAATAGCAGAGTTGGAAGGGACCTTGGAGGTCATCTAGTCCAACTCCCTGTCCAGGCAGGAAACCCT
>JAPKID020004504.1:0-11641 GCA_026931265.2 Tropidonophis doriae | reverse complement strand
ATGCATGTATGTACAAGATTTATATGACCACCTATTTTATACAATGATTCTAACATCCCTCTGTTCCAAAACTGGGTAGCCATCTGTGGATGCAATAAGAATGGAGAAGTACGTAAGTATGCTTTGTCACTCTTCCTGCCACAAGATATACCCTGCCAAGGTACCAATACTCAGTTGGTTTCATCACATATCTTCTCCAGCTGGACTCTAGCATCTCTTGTGTCATTTCAATTCCCAGAGCCTGGCCATAAACCAAGGGGTCCCATGGCATCTGGGTTTGCAAGGTCTAAGGCCTTTGTTTCAGTTTTGCTAAGGTAGGACCACAGTTTACTAGAATTGTTTATGCTTTCCACTTAGAAAATTCCATTTAGGTCTTTGGCATCCCTGGAAAAATTCATAGAAATTGAATTTCTAAGAAAGAGGTTTTGTTTAAGGCCTCCCTAAAAGCTAAAGCCAATCAGAAAAAAACAATATTGAACTAGATGGACCAATACTATGACTCAGTAATAAGCAGATTATTATATTTTTGTAGAGAACCTCACCTGTTCAGAAATGTGACTTTACCACATACCATGTTGTTTGGGCCATTGTTACCTGGAAAATGCTATTTCTTTTATGATATCACATATGTTTACCTTTGAATTGCTGTGTATATGGTACACTGTCCTATAGCTATTTCTGGATTTCTCTCATCAAGATCCTTACTATGTGTTCTTCTTGTTCCTTATCTTACTTTTCAAATGGGTTGAATTTTTTTATTTTTAATTGATGCTTGAACTGCTTAGATATTTTGGATTGCATTTTGGATGCAATGCAAAATTCTATGAAACAACAATCTTTGCAGAGAATCTGGTACTTGGAAAAATAAAAAGCAATTGACAATGAGATGAATACCAAACAAAGGAGTTAGATGTTATTGCTAATGACATAAACATGCATTTACATGAACTTACTGGTATACAAACCTTCTCCGTGGCTGGGCCGACCCTCTGGAACAACCTACCCCCCGAACTCTGTACTATCACGGACCTTCCCCTCTTTCGCCGTTCACTCAAGACCTATTTTTTTCAGCAAGCTGGTCTTGCCTAACGCTTAGATCGAATTGTTATATAGCTCCTGCCACTTTCGTAAATGGACGTTGGGTTTTTAGTGGGAATTTTAGCACAGGCCCTTAATTTAATCTCTTTTTATTCATATTTATTGTATTGTATGCTATTTATTGGTTTTAATCTCCTGTGCACCACCCTGGGTCCGTTTTGATGGAAAAGGCACGGTATATAAATCGAATAAAATGAAATGAAATGAAATGCTGGCCAACTGACTGTGGCCTTCTTTTTTGGCCATTTTTCGCCTTCTGAAGGCTGCCCTGAAGCCTGCAGAGGACAGAAAAACCACCCAATGCACAAACCAGAAGTTCGGGAATGGACTTCTGGTTTGCATGTTGGGTCATTTCTCTCTCTCCAGAGCCTTCAGGGAAGCCTCCTAAAGGGTCTGGAGCATGAAAAACAGTCCAACATGGAAACCGCTCAGGCATGGTGACTTTCGGTTTGCCCTCTTTGAATGATAGGAATCCTTTTTTCCAGAATGTTCTGAATAAATCATAATAAAATGATCTTCCTATCTGAGGTTTGCTTAATTGGAATCTCTGCATGCCAGGGCATGAACCCAGGACCAGATTTTGCCATCACTAGGTCAGGGCGAAGAAAGGTTGCTCAGACGTCTTTGGAGTTTAGCTGAAATGTCTATATAGGTAATCCTCAAGCTACAGTTAGCTCAATTAGTTTAGCTTAGTTTATTGGTTTTTTATACCACCCTACTCCTGAAGGTAGTAGGGCAGTGCAGGGCAGTGTACAGCCAAAATAAAAACAAATATATAAAAGTTAAAAGAAAGCTTTTAAAAGACATAATTAAACTATTGGCTAAAACGTGGGAAAAAACCCCAAACTAACACTGATTAAAATAATAAAAATTTAAATTTAAAAATCATTTTTATGTCAGCCCGGCTTGTTGGAAGAAAAAGGTTTTGAGACCACGGTGGAAGGTGCATAAGTCAGGGATAGTTCTTAATTCCGGGGCCAATTCGTTCAGATGACAGGGGCTACACAGAGAAGGCTCTCCCCCTGGGTGTTGCCAGTTGACATTCTCTAGCCAATGGCACCATGAGGAGACTCTCTCTATGGGAGCGTACGGGCTGGTGAGAGGCTCTCGGTGGCAGAAGGCGATTTCGTAAGTAATTGAGTCTGACGTTTATGTTGCTAAGTGAAACATTTGTTAAGTAAGTTTGCCCCATTTTGCGACTTTTCTCATCATGGATGTTATATGAATCACTGCATTTGTGAAGCTAGTAGCATGTTGAGTGAAATTAGTTTCCTCATTGACTTCACTCATCAGGTCTCAAAAGGTGATCACAAGAGCCTGAGATACAGCAACAGTTTCTTTCTCTGGTAGATATTTTTTGTCTTGATACCGATTTTGATCTAAATATTTGTTTGCTGTGAAATGCTGCCCAGAGTCTTTCAGCCATCGTAGCAATAAGAACTGTAACTGAGAGAATAAGGATTTTGGATTCTTTGGGCAAATTCTTTGGTTTTAGGTAGGCTCCATTTTGAGCCTAACATATGCGTAGATTGCTCGCATAAGCTTTTCTGGAAAATGACAACTTGGCATGGAATCGTAGTGTCAGTATGACCAGAAATAGCCTGATACTTTGGAGACTTCCTTTGTAACTGGGAATTACAGGATATGTTGTTCAGGAAGCTGATAATCACCTTATTGTTTAATTCTGGGAAGCAGGGTCCCTTAGGGGTCCCCTAGAACATTTGGAGATTTTCCATGTAGTTTTCACATTGTGAAACACATTATGTTTTGAGCACACAATTGTGCTTTTGTGTATTCAAATTATGCCGCATATGATATGACAGATTGTGTATTTAAGGTGCAACTCTGTACCTGGATTCTCATTCTCATGTTATGAGAATCCATTAGCTAATGTTATTAAACAGCTGTTTCCTTTGACAGAAGTCTCTGTGATCATTTTTTTTAATATGCAGAAATTATATCTGGGATATTTTTCTCACAGTAACTAAATATGTACAGAGTTATATGTATCTCATAACTCTATTTTCCTTTCCTCCTTAGAATTATATGCTCAATTTCTCTCAATATCTGACAATCTAGTCATCTTTGACTAAGATGCATGGGATTTCCCCTCAAACCAGACTGGACAGGATTTTAGCTTGGTTTTGGGTTGTTGTTGTTTTTTTACAGGGATACAATAGACTCTATGGCAACCATCACCATGCGCCCACCTTTATCGTTGGCGTGACAAGCATGCCTCCTGCTGGATTCATATCTACTCTGCTTTGGAACAAGGTTTTCAGCTTCCGTGGAAAATCCTGAACCAAGATGTCAAGCTGTTTCGGAGCATTGTCTCCATGGGCTTCCACCAAAATTTGCTCATCTGTGTCTGTTCGCAGAACCCCAGGGGTGATGAGGGTGTAGCTGCAGAAGAAGAAAAGAACATCTCCTGCGTTAGTTTGCTTAGGAAAAGTGAGGCATTTGATGAGGCATCTCCATAATCTCTTCTTTTAGAAAAGTGAAGAAATAAATGGTTAGAAAAACTACTCTTTTGTGACCCAGTTGAAAAACTAGTAAATCTTTATCTTTATATCCCTTAAAAGAGAATTGGGTGCCATTTTGGGGTTATAAAATGGGAGCAACCATTACAGTAAACTGGGTAGTATTATAATGGGATCACATTATAATAAACAATGCAGAGTCCCCTTGCAGCTTAAAGAAGGACAACCTTTTCTATGAAAGAACAGAGTTTGATCTCAGATTGGAGGAAGAAAAACAGAATTCTGCCTTCTTCCAAGGTTAGGCAATTCCCAGCCTGCATACAGTCCTCCAGGAACCCATTTGCAGACTGCTGCCCCTGAAACTATGTTGCTGAAATTTGGCTGCAAAATGGTGGCTGCAATTTTGACAAAGTGGGATCAAGTTGTTTCTTTTTTCAGGAATTAGGGACTCCCATCTTTAACCTCCAACCTTTGCCTAAAATGAGATGGAAACGTTGACCAATTCCTCTCAGTGATGTCATTTCAAACCACGTAGTCTCCCGGGACTCCTCCCCATTCAGAAGTTCCCTCCACACATCCTAACCCACACACCAGAATTCATTCAACACTGTAGGGTTGCGGTGTTGCAGAACAGATGCAGAATCAACCTCAGGAGATAAGGGCTAATAGATTACATGTTTCGCAGACAGATCTCGCTCATTCATGTCTTTATATATGAATCTATCTCGGTCTCCAGACAGACAGCTAGCTCTAGTATGGCTAGTTAAAAGGCATGATGAAATATGAATTTGTAAAATCTGTGTAGCTTTATAATCTAAGGTTGCATGATAGCAATTGGAAGACTTCAGCCTCTGTCATAAAACGGATTGTAGAACAGCTGTTGGAGAAAACTGGAACAGGCAAAATGCAGTTTGGGTGATACCGCTGAACTTGTCTTCCCTTCCTGCTCTGTTTTCAGTCCCACCTCAGCTGCATCAGGGAATACACCATTCCCCAGCTCCAGCCTTGTCCCAGAGTGGCCACCCACTCACCACTCCCTCTCCCTTCACCAGTCACATATGTGTGGTGTTGTATTCGTCTGTGTATTGTAGTCTGTCGCGAACAGCTCTGGACTGCCGCAGCTCAAAAAATAGCTCAGCCTCCTAGCCGACGTCAGCTCCCCGAAGTCATTCGTAATCAAAAAGCACTCGAATCGTGCTAAGAAGGCTGCCCACAGTTCTCTGGTGGCATCGTAGGGAGCGAACGGCGGTATGGCCGTCATGGTGGCAGTAGCGCTGAGCGAGGTCGGTAGGAAAGGAAAAGCCTAGTGCCCACAGCCTCGTCGCCAGTGTTGTATTCTGCGAGGCAATGAGTCTGACACAGGCTTCCTTAAATTAAACAAGGTTTATTTACAGAGAAATATAATGGATAACTATGTACAAGGCAAAAGGCAAGCAAATGAGAATTTGACAGCTATTTATACTGTAGTATTAGGCGGGAAAGTCCAGACAGTCAGGGTTACATTGTTTCAGCCAGCCGCGTGTTAACCAATCAGGCGCGGCTGGCAGTTAGAGCAGGTGTCTAGTTGTCAGGCAGATTCCCGGCCGGTCATAACTCATGACCGGTCGTAACTCGAAGACTCAACATGTGGGATCTCAGATTTTGCCCCAGCAGCTGGGACTGGGGAAATCTTTCCAGTCTCATCATGTCTCAAATCTCCCTCTGCACCACTCCTTGCTGTCCATATCGGTCTGCAGAATCACTGTTCTATCCTAGCTACCTGTTACTTTGTGTACAGCTTGATATGCACCTAAACCCAGCTATCCTCCAATAAAACAGACTGTATGGGTAGATCTGGATGTTTTATTAAAGAAACAGGATGGGTGACACTTGAAAAGTTGGAAAAATAGAAACACGTGCAATAACCCAAATACAAAATAAGCAGTGTTGAGTTGCTGGTGACCTCTGTTTGTCTCACACCTTGTGTTAGGATCCTCTGGGGGCTGACTGAATAGGAGTTCCTCTCAAGCAAATACAGAAGACAGTGTAGAAGACTGGTTCAATTGCTCTTTGGCCTTTGCTGAGGTTTGCAGTGTGATTATAGGCTGCTGCACCATACATAAACTTTATGTTGGAGCTGATTTGTGTTTTTCTGCACCTGGGCTGCTGCACATAGACGGCTTGCTTGGGTTTGTGGTTCACTTTTCCACAGAGAACCTCAAATCAGGCTTATCACCATTACATTTATGTTGTGGCCCAGCAGGGACTGAGTTGATGATGGATTCTGATACTGAGGAACAAGATGAGTCTGCCCTGGAAGCTGAGGAAGACTCCTATTTTTCCCACAAAACCCACTCTGCAAGATGAGTTGGGCTGAGAAAGGGACTGGCCCAAAGTTACCTGCCTAAGAAAGTGCTAGAACTTGTAGGCTCCTGATTTCCGTGCCAGCATTTTAATCACCACATCAAACTTGCTACACTAGTGTTAAAGCAGTGCCTACCCACTTGATCCAGCATTTTCCAAAGGCAGCCTTGGGTTCCAAAATAATGGCATAGTTTGTCAGCCCCAAATAAGGGCTGCACGAAAAGAATGGTATTTCTGATGCAATTTTGTAATTCAGAAATGCCAACAATTGAAGGCCTTTACACAACGTGCAGGGAAAGAAAAGGGAGGTTTTGTTACCAACACCACAGGCATGTTTATTACAAAGGCAAAAGTAAAGCCACAGAGGAAAGAAAAACATATTTAGATGGCAGATTAATGGACACATTATCTTGTGTGAATGGGAGATTAAAGCTGTGTAAATCAAATCAATCTCATGTTATATATTGCTAACAAATGCCTTGTTATCATATCTTGATATCTTTAGTCATATTTTATTAGCTCTGGCTGTGTTTGCATTTAAACAAAGGAATTTGTTTGAAAGCAAGGCCTGCTGGAGTTTCCTCCTTGCAGTCTGATTAAGAGTGCAGTTTCACACAACTTGTCTGCTGTAATTTAACTGGCTCCTCACAACTATCTGACTACCCTTACAAACTGTGGGGTATATGGCGATTGGAGTAACCAATAGCTCTTGCAGGAATGTATCTCCACATAGACATGATAGATGATAGATAATAATGATTGCACTATGATCAAAGTGCGTAGATTGTCAGAATTGGCTTATTTAGATGATGCCCAGGTGTAGGAAAGTCAGGTATTGAAGCAGAGATGCAATAGAGGCCGGACAGGAATCCACCATGGCAAAGCACGGGGGCCTAGTTACCTTCAAGACCGTCTGCTACCCCATACGTCCCTACGACCAATTCGCTTCCACAGAGAGAGTCTGCTCCAGGTGCCGTCAACTGGCCAATGCCGGTTGGCAACGCCCAGGGGAAGAGCCTTCTCTGTGATGGGCCCAACCCTCTGGAATGACCTACCTCCCGAATTCCACGTCATCTCGGACCTTTGCCTGTTCCACAAGCGTTTAAAAACACACTTCTTTTATCAAGCCGGCCTAGCATGATTTTACTCAACACTGCACTTCTTTTAGTTCTCAAAGTTTTAATTAGGGGTTTTAGAACTGGTTTTAGCACAGGTGGGGTTTATTTAATTTAGTTTTAATAAACGTCATTTTTGTATATATGTTGTATTTATATTTTAATTTCCCTGTGCGCTGCCCTGAGTCCCTTTGTGAGGAGATGGGTGCGGGGTATAAATGCGAATAGAATAAAATAAAATAAAATAAAAATAAAAATATAGGAATATATTCTTATTTAATCATCTTTCCATCTCAACCAACAAGTGAGCGGCTTACAATACCACGTTTCCTCAAAAATAAGACAGGGTCTTATTTTCTTTTGACCCCCGAAATAAGTGTTTGGGCTTATTTTTGGGGAGGTCTTATTATTTTTGAGGTGCAGGAGGCGGCAAGCGTGGTCACCTCCTGGCTGCTGCTGTGTTGCAATATTTTCTGGGAGGGCTTATTTTCAGGGGAGGGCTTATTTTAGCGCATGCACTCAACAGCCCAATTGGGCTTATTATCTGGTGAGGTCTTATTTTCAGGGAAACAGGGAACATCTATATCTATCATCTCTATCTAAATCTCTATTCTATATCCCTATCTGTATCTATGTATCTACTGTATATATCTATATCTATTCTATATCTGTATATCCATATACAATATATAGATATCGATATATATATATATGTCTATGTTGCCTTACTTATATCTATAATCTACTCTATATATCTACATCTATATATCTATGTATATGTATGTGTTCATGTGTGTACGGGTTCTTTAATTATCTGTTGCAAAGATGACACTCATCCTGAAAACTGAACCATCACTATTATTGGAAAAAAATTCTTACATTGAAAATAGTTGAGCAGGGCAATCAATTCTTGGTGTGGAATTGGCAGTAGGCAAAATGAAGATTTCTAGCGTCTTTGGAAATCTGGAATTTCTTGAGGCATATATTTAGTTCACAGGCTGTGCCCATTTTCTGGTGTTATTATCTACATTTATTTTTCAATCTTTAAATGGCGGCTTATCTCAAGAAAGTATGTACTGCAGGGTAAGATATTGTTGTAGATCTCAAGGGGAGCTTTCCCTAGCAAAAGTGAATTTTTGGGCATTGTTATAGCTAACAGTGCTTACCAGTGAAAATTAATACATAAGCAATCTGTAGTGAGGCATTTATTAAGATCTGTCATTCTGTCTGTCTGTCTGTCTGTCTGTCTGTCTGTCTGTCTGTCTGTCTGTCTGTCTGTCTCTGTCTCTGAATTCAACCTTTGTGTTTAAAAAATAATTAAGGGAACTTTGTGTAGCACAGTAAGTGCGGTCATGCAGGTATCTTATATATATATATTTTAAAGAATGGAGAATAATTTGAAATTAAGTACATAAAAATGTGAATAAAAATTAGCATACTTAGGATGCTGAGTTGGAGTTCTTGCATAGAATTAAGCTCCTAAATGACACACATCAGAGAAAACATTCTTATGGTTTAACTGTAATATTCTTCTGGAATTAAATATGAAACCTACCTTAGTATTTATTTTCCTTTGAATGAATTAGCCTTCAATTTAGCAACCATTGTTAGTACATTTAAAAGCTAAAACAATTATATTGCATTTCTTTTCCTAAGAGAACTATTAATTTACCCCAAATCATTAAAAAAATGTTTTTACAAGACAATTAGCTACATTTTAACTTGCATTTAATCTTCCCCAGTATTGTATTGCAATCCAGAGTCATACACAATCTAATTAATATATATACATATAAAAATATAAACATCAGAATGATTTGATTGTCTTTACGGTAAGCCTAATTTGTTTTTTCCCATTGCATAAATGTATAGGCTACTTAATATCTGGGGGAGGAGACAGGCTTTGGAAACCTGATGTCAAATTTGCATGACAAGAATGAAATTAAAAATAAGACATGAGGAAAAGCAAAACAAAATCCACTTAACCAGAGACCGAGGAAATGTAGTAAAGAAGAGTATCAAAGAAACTAATGGATTCTGAGCACATCACATTTTATTATTATTATTATTATTATTTCAATATAACAACCAGGAGAAGGGGGGGTGAAAGAGGGAGAAAGACAGGGCGAGAGGGAGAGAGAGAAAGAGGGAGAGAATGAGAGGGAGAGGGAGACAGAGGGGAAGAGAGAGAAGAAGAACAGAGAGAGGGAGAGAGAGAAAGAGAGAGAATGAGAGGGAGACAGAGGGAAAGAGAGAGAAGAAGAACAGAGAGAGGGAGAGAGAAAGAGAGAAAGAATGGAAGGGAGTCAGACAGAGAGAAAGAGAGAGAGTAAAAACAGGGAGAAAGAGACAGAGAAAGAAAAAAACAGGGACAGAGGGAGAAAAAAGAGAGAGTGGGAGAGAAAGAGACAGAGGGAGACGGAGAGAGAGAGAGAAACAGAGGGAGAGAGGGAGAAAAAGAGAGAGAGAATGGGAGGAAAAGAGAAACAGAAGGAGAGACAGAAACAGAGAGGGAGAGAAAGAAACGAGACAGGGTCACCCACAGTGAGAAGATACTTCTGGACATCAAGCAGCTTTCACCTGTATTATTTTTTTCAAGCTGTGAGCTTCCTTTAATTACAAGGTTGGAAAAAAAAACACACCATCCCCCTTGCACACTCACAGCAATTTAAAATTGGTAGCATATGCTGCTGCCTGTATGTATTTAGCACCTGCAGAAGTGAACACAGCAAATGTGACAGGCCTCGGGTAGACCCCCGCGGTACACCAATTGTGAACACTGTCAACAAATGTTACTTTGTTAATTTTTTCTTATTAAAAAAAAAAAAGAAGAAGGGGTAGAAACCTAGAATCCAAGAAATTAATTGAGCAGTGCAGGTGCCGGAAGCATCACAACAAGATAATTTAGTGACACAGAAAGACTAAAGATATGCTTTGGAGCGGAAGGAACGGGGTGGCCTGAGAATTGAAGAAGGGCTTTGTAGGATAAGGCAGCAAATCTGGATGTGATTGGTGTGTTAGGTTCTTTCTACCTCTAGTGGAGTGTGTGTACACATACATACCAGACATCTTCGCTATCTTCGCCATCTTCGCTATCAGTTTGGAATTAAAAACACGCGCGGGGCGCTTCTGAGCATGCACAGAACCTTCTGCACTTGCGCAGAGCATCCATGATGACGTCTGGGCAGGTGGGCGGAGCTTCCCGCTGCCGCCACTACCGGTTTGCTCAAACCAGGTCGAACCGGCAGAATACCACCTCTGCTACATATGTAGGTGGGACACGGTGGCTCACTGGCTAAGACGCTGAGCTTGTCAATCAGAAAGGTTCGCAGTTTGGCGGTTCGAATCCCTAGTGCCGTGTAATGGAGTGAGCTTCCGTTACTTGTCCCAGCTTCTGCCAACCTAGCAGTCCAAAAGCATGTAAAATGCAAATAGAAATAGAGGAACCACCTTTGGTGGGAAGGTAACAGTGTTCCATGCGCCTTCAGCGTTTCGTCATGACTACCAAAACCTCTTTGGCTTTGAAACGGAGATGAGCACTGCCCCCTAGAGTCAGGAACGACTAGCACGTATGTGTGAGGGGAACCTTTACCTTGTACACATACACATACAAATACAGATATCATGTGAACTGTTGCAGTCTCTTGAGAGGAGGAAATTCAGTAATAATGATGGAAATTGATCTTTTTATTAGTATATAATATAAAATACAAAAGTACAAAAGCAAACAATAGGGAAAAAAGGGGAGGGAAAAGAGAAGGGAAAATTTTAGAAAAGGGAAAAGGAACACAAGGACTTGATGGCCAACTCTCTTCAGTTCAGTAGAACAAGACATTAACATCAAACCTCAACTTTTTACTTTTATATCTATTTATATAAAAATGGCTGTGTGTGTGCATGTGTGTGTGTTCCAGCATAGCTCTGGAACGTCTTAAGCAATTTCAATCCAACTTGGTACACAGATAATTTATTCTCTGGAAAAAAAGTACTGTGGGGGTAAGACACCCCTCAGGGTGTGTGTTCTGTTGAGATACAGCCTGTTGTGCCATACTGCCTTCTACTGTGCAGCCTAGTGGAGTTGCCATGGTAACTGCTTCACAGTAGTCCACAAGGGGCTCCCTCTGGTAAAGGGGAAAATCCAACATCAGAAATTATGTTTGGTCAGGACATTTTCCCCCTTTAAATAAATACCCCAGCAATACTGGGTTATAGGGCTAGTATAAACTAGCCATTTCTGCAACAACAAATGTAATCGATAAAACTCAAAACCATGCTTTCAGTTTTTTCCCTATCTCAAGCACAAAGTTCAGAAGCGGTTTCCAAATAGAAGCAAAAGTAACTGGTTTTTTTCTTTTCTTTTATCAAAGCAGTCAAGTTTAGCCATAAATGCAAACTTCATCAACTTCTGCAGCTGTTCATCCATTGTGGGAATCCAAGTGTCCATTTCTGTGCCTAAAGTAATCCACATTCAAAAAAATGTGATGTGCATAAAGAATATAAAGAATACCATACAGTATGGGGTAAATGGTATTATTAGTTAGAGAACAGGTCTAACAAATTAAAGTATAATGAATATGTTGTATGTATGTGTGTGTGTGTGTGTGT
>JAPKID020004503.1:0-11642 GCA_026931265.2 Tropidonophis doriae | reverse complement strand
AGGGTCCATCAGTCGCCTGGGGCGGAACCATCTTGAAAAGTCCGGGTCCGCCTCCCCGCGGTGTGGGGCGACGATTGGAAAGTCCAGCCGAAGGAACAACCCTGAGAGATTAAACAAAGAATTTAAAATATCAGAAGGCAGTGTGAGAGAATGGAATGGTAAACATCACCTGCCATACTGTCATGTGAGTTCCAGATTGTATTTGTGGATGGTAACCTGAGTGTGGGACATAAGAGTTTCCCATTATGGAAAGTCCCTACTTGTCTGTCCTTAATATGCATATGCTTACAGAACATTCTGTATACTTTTTGTTTCTTCATTAACTAGCCATACTTCCTATTTTTCATTTAACTGAAAATTAATATTCCAGAAGAATCCAATTAACTTAATTCCCACTAATATCCAATTAACTTTCCCACTAATAAAGTACAACCTGAAGTTGAAGCTTTCCATGCCGAATTAAAGGTCAGTTATATGGGACCATAATCAAACATATCAATTTATTCAGAATAAAGCCAGGAATGGGGTGGAGTGGGGGGATAAACTTTTAGCTGAGTCATAATATTTGTTGCCTTGGTATCAGCTGGGAGTATATGCAGAACACATGGAAGCATCACCATTTATCCTTGTTTATTCTAGTTCACCACACTTACTGCAAGTATGTTAAACGGATATAGATTCCCAAGCATCTGAAAGAAGCCTGAGGCATAGAACATAATGAAGATTTTGCAAAAGCAACATCATGAAATATGAAACAAAAAATAAAAAGGGGAGGGCAGTGGAAGGGCACTGATCGCAGAGATGTACTTCCATATCATATACCATTGTGACTTCAGGCAACTGGCATATTTTATTTAAAGGTAGCACATAAAAGGAATTCTTGCAGCAAGAAGAGAATTATGGAATCTACACTGTCCTTCTATTAATTTTAAGCCAAATGTGTTTTAGTTCCTGTATACTTTTGTAATAAATTGCAGCAGCAGCAGCAGCAACTCATGGAAGCTTTGGCATCTAACAGAATAAAACAATATTTTTGTTTTAATATAAGAGGCTTGCAGCAGAGTTACTTTTAAAAAATCATTAGCATGGAATATTCTTACTTTTATGTCTGGAATATTTGCATGTGTTCTAAGAAATTTGATTTTTTTACTTTCCATCATCCCTGGATGATGATTTTTAAAAACAAGTAGTAATTCTGGAGATTTCAGAGATGTATGTTTTTTGAGGAAAAATATATCCTTGTTTCTCTATAATAAAAAAAATATTTTAAAAGCTTCTACAAAGATTATTCCTAAGTAATGAGACAAAAAACCCACTGTAACCAGGAGGCAGAATTTTCAGGTAAATATACACCAATTTGATGCATATGACCAGTTTTCTTTGAATTATTGCATGGTTGGATTTCCTGGAAAGAAATGGAACTTTTAAACATTCTAAAGAAATGTGATTTTTTTTCAAATATTGCATATAGATTCAGAGATACTGATGACAGAATATTTTCTTTTCATGTAATTCTTCTTTGATGCTTAATATTGTGGAATCATTCTTACAGAATGAAATAGGAGAACTACAAATTACCTGCAACTGGACAGACAAATGATAATGTTTCATAGTTAAATATAGTATTACCAAGTCTTACCTTCCTTAGTGTAGGGTTTCACATTGCTCATTCTGTAGTTACATTTTGCTAATAACTCTGGTATAACCAGAACAATTGAATTTCTTCAAATAGCTTTTCCATGCCTTCAGAGGGTCACGCATGGAGATAATGGATCTCTCTCTAATGTTGAGATCAAAATTAACAGGAATTTGGACCTGGGAATAAATTGCAGCCATTTTTTCCAGTTTGTCTCCCTGTACCCCCTGCGTATACATTAATTCCAGTTTACTATTTCTTACCTGATGTGTCTGGTTTCTAAGAGTTCACGTTCACCCAGCATGATATGCCCCATTTTTTATGGCATGTCCTCATGACATTTCTTTCATGTCACCCTCAATCTGCCATGTAGACAGCATAAGATGCTTTTTACTGTTTGAAATTAATATTATTCCTCTTTCCCCAATGAAACCTTTGCGGTGGATTCAATGTAACATTCTTCATCAATGATGTGGTTGGTGACATAGTTAGAGACTTGGCTTTGCTTAGTTTCTCCTGGGCACTATAGGCTTCTGTGACATGTCCTTTAACAGCTGAGGGTAAATACAGTGAGAACATCCTTAAATGGAAAATACCCAACATGGACAGCATGGATGGTTGGATCAGGATGGAATTGAGTCATGTGTTTGTTACCATTTTGTTGTTCTGCACAGCAACAGAGTTGCAACTGCTGTTTGCTATACATCAGCATCTAGAAATTGAGAATGTTTAGTGATAAAGCATGTTGTTTTATGAAGCACCAGAAAATACTAAGTATTTTAATTACTATATCTGTTGGTTTTTTTACCAGCTCCTGATGGACCACCTCAAGATGTTCATCTTGAGCCCATATCGTCACAAAGCATTAGGGTAACCTGGAAGGTAAATATATACCTATATTTAAAAAAAGAATATTATATCTTCAAGCTTTATTTAGGGCCCATAATGCTCTAAGATAAAAGATGTGCAGTTTATACACACAATATTTATGACTAAATTTTCAAAAATTACCTGCAACTTACTGCAATACATAAAATAAAAGGGAGTTTGGAGTAATTCTCAATTACTTCCACAATATTATAGTATTTTTAGAGAAATGTTTCTGGAACCTTTCCATTATATTGCCAGTACACATGAACCAAAATGTAACAAATGTTTAGAAAATTATTTATATTGAATGTATTTAATAGATTTGTGAGGAAGTTTTGAATAAATAATTGAAAAGCACTAAAATTATTTTAGACATCATTTTAGTGCATCATAGTTTCTATATTTGTAACATAAAATGACTTTTTTTCTTTCCATTCTTTGCTCTGTGAAAATTGATAAACTTGGATAATAGAAAGACACAACTATTGGAAATTGATAGAGAGACTAACTTTTCTTATTAGTCTAAACAGTTGAAAATCCCACCATTTGGATAAAAATGAATATACAGGTATTAGTAGAATTGTACAAAACATTTCAAATTTGAAACAGGTTGTCCCCTTCTTATCAAAAGAGTTTGATTACTACCCAGCTATTCCACTGATTTTCACATTTATTTTGGGCTACATGCTAATACTTTATGTTAAGCAGTTCTTTCAAACTAAAACATAATGTTTGGAATTTGAAATGTCTCACATTCATAATATTTTACATAATGCTAAACAATAACACCTGAGGCAGAGTTGTAATATATATGTGAAGAGTACCCAACACAGAGTTATAATATATACATATGTATTGAGGTTTTTCCTGTAGGCAGCTGATATGTCAAATGCCTTTTTCTGCATCTCATGAAGATAAAAGTTATGATAAGGTATCCTCAAATATGAACTTAATTCCCAGTGAATTCATGGATGTATCCATGTAATTTTCCTGGCATTAATATTGAAAGGGTTACCATTACCACCTTCTGGGATTCTCCCTCCCAATTTAATAGCACTCCTGGGCTTCACTTGTTGTCTCACATCCAAATGCTAACCAAATCCAACCCTCCATAGCTTTTTAAAATCAGCCATTGTCAACTGGGTTTTGTCAACTAATCTAGAAAAAAAGCCTTTAAGGTATACAGTATAGCTCATTCTCGAACAAACTGGAACAATGCAAGACAATGAAAGATAATCAGTGGACAAGAAATGAAAAAGAGGAATCTGGTATGTTTAGTTCATAGAAAAGATGCTTGTAGAGAGAATATTACAGCAGTCTTCAACAATCTAAAGGGATGACAGCCATGATCTGTTCTCTACCATCACACAGTACTAGGTACAGAATAATCATCATCATTTATTGGAAAGAAAATTTTGGATGAATAGGAAGAATATTTTGCTAATGGTAATAGTATGGTAATAGTATGACAGTAGAACCAATTACCAAAGGGAAATAGGGAATTCCCAGTTGCTGGATGTGTTCAAAGAGGGGCTGGGCAGTCACTAGTCAGGAATACTTTAAATTTGATTCATACAGTGAGCAAGAGGATTGCGTGCCTCAATAATTTTGCAGATCACCATGACCATTCTTCCCAAATAAGAATCCAAGATTTTTTTTCTTACTAATGTATATGAGTAGAAATGAGCAGCTCAAAAGACAGGAAGGTGTGGAGTGTCTAAAATGTGATGCCCTACTTAAATGATAAAATCCATCTATGCAAGTATACGGGATTCAAAAGTACCATAGCGTATACTATAGTTTTAACGAAGCTTATTTTCTAACAGAAAGGGTATTGGATTAAATTAAAAGCTGCATGCAAAAACACTTGAACAGCTCTGTTTAAGATTTTAAAACATTATCCTGCCAGTATTTGTTATATGTTGGAGAATTGGGGAGTTACTTTAGACTCTAAATTTTTAATTAATATATTTGTTAATCAATGTCCCTCTGCCATGATACACCAATAAAAATGGGAAAACTGGTACAATTGCAATGTTCTTGTTTTCTTAAAAAAAATATCCCAGAATCAATAAAGAATCCACTGATTTATATACTGGGATCATTCCGCTGTTGTCCTTAGGGATCTCTTCAGATTACCATATTCATAAGTAAACTTAAGTGTTGTATTAACTGAAAAATTATTCAGTACCATTATAAAAAACATAACATGCTTTTGTAATACTTTTTATGCCTATGAGAAATAAGAATAGAAACAGAAGAGGTTATCTGAAAAGAATTGCCTTTGTATCTAAGACAACAAAATTCATGAGGAAAGCTAAGTTATTGTGTTTATCTAAGATCTCAAATTCCTGTCATCATTCAGGGGAGAAAGACTCACTATAATTATTGGTAATTTATAAGAAAATAGGCAGTAGACTTTCATAATGTTTAGCTTCTGCTTTGCTATCCACAACATTTTAAGATATGATATTGAATTTATGATTAACTAAAATTCTGTAGTTGTATCTGCCATATCTCATGCAAGTTAGATTGTTCATGTGAAGAGCTCACATATTTAAACACCTGTATTGTCGATCATGGCTAAGCAGCATCAGACTGGTTAGTATGTGGCATGGGGATCCCAATGATATCATGGAACTATATGCTGGTCAAGGAAGTTGAAAGTCATCCTGGAAGAAATAATGGCAGTCACTTTTAAATCGTTGCCAAGAAAACAACATAGATATATCCAAATAATCAATGTTTGACCTAAAGAAATTTAAATTTAAATGTAATTAATAATTTTGGTTAATTTTATAAATGTTTGTGGATTTATTTATTGAAAAATATAAAGGGATGTAAAATCTTTTATTACATTCATAGTAATAGTAATTGTTTGGAAATTAGAAAATGTAACTCTGCTTTCATTTCCTTTTCAGTGAAAAAGTGCTCTTGATTTAGGGAAAATGTTTATTGTTTTTATCATCATCACAAAATTTCCCTGAAATTAGAATCCACACTAGAAAATTAGAATTAATATTTCAGAAATAAAGAGGGAAATGGATGGTAGTATCTAACACTAAGATCAGGGGAAAACTCCTTTCTATTATTAACATATTAGGGAGCTGAGTACGCTAATTCAGTGACAGAAGGATTTCTATCTATAAAAGACACTAACCATAAAACTTACATTTGGACATTTACAGTCTGAGGCTCAAGGATAGATTATTGCAAGCATAATTGATAATTACAGCTTTAAAAAAAGTTTCATTGTAATGATTGCTTTAGTTATAAGAAGGGAAAAATATTCATACTTCTAATACGTCTTCAGAAATGTTGCTATTACATTTTGAATTCAATTTATATTTAACTGAATCATAGACCTAGAGCTCAGCCCAATCTGCTTTAGTAGTATGGACTTTGGGAGAGGAAATTTTTCTCAGCATTTAATTTTATTATGGTAATGTTTTATAATGTTGAAAGTGTATACAACATCTGACTTCTTTAGGCGCCAAAGAAGCATTTGCAAAATGGAGTTATTCGTGGCTATCAGATTGGTTACCGGGAATACAGCGCAGGAGGCAATTTCCAGTTCAACATCATCAGTATTGATACCACTGGAGACAGTGAAATTTATACCTTAGATAACCTTAAAAAATTCACACAATATGGCATGGTTGTGCAAGCATGTAATCGAGCTGGAATAGGACCATCTTCTCAAGAAATTATCACTACTACTCTTGAGGATGGTAGGTACTCAACTTGAAAGCACTGTTTACATTGTATTGAGGATGCATATAATTTATATGTTTATATTTTTAGAAAGTAGGATTATGTTTAAGCATCAGTGTATATGCTATAACCGGGCAGCAGTAATTGGGCAACCTGTTAATGAGAATCATTTTGAGTAGTTAGATCTCTATTCCCCATTTTGGAGATGCTATTTCTCTTTCTTCCCAAATTGCTCCCTAGGGATAATTTGCTTTTGAATATCTATGAAGAAACAGTAGTTTGTAATTATACTTTTTATTGAATGCAGTATCAAATGTTGTGGTCCTGATTATGCTGTACTCCTTGAATGGAGTCTTGAATTTGAAGCACTGTTTTCCCCCCTCCTTTCCATGTGGGAAATAAAAGGAATCTGAGCATGGTCAACATCCTGCTGTTACTAAACAAAGAATCCTGGGAATTTCTGAGTTTTACAAGATGCCCATCAAGCTGAAATCAGCAAATGAATGACTCGCTATTGCATGAGTTTAAAGAGTTTTGTGGAATACACAGTGTTCTCGTTCATGGTCCCCCAAGTTACACTGCAAAAGAGGACATGGAGGAACAATGGCTAATCAATCTTGTCTTATCATGGTCCTGAGTTAGTTTTCCTCAGCTTCAAGTGTTATTTGGCCATAGAGGAAAATAGTTACTTGCATGCCTTTAGCTCACATCCTACCTCTGTAGAATAAAGGCATGTATCAGGGTGTGTGTGTGTGTATGTGTGTGTATCAGTGTCAGCACAAAGGAACAAAGTGCAGAATCTATTCATATTTCCTCCACCTGCTAAATCTAATATTTGTGAAGGTGGGGAATAATGTATGTATTCTGGAATTTCCAGTGTCTTGCCTTGCTGAGGTACAAGGCAAAGCAAGAAAAGGTGCATTAGCTTTTATTAAGAAATGACATTTCTTAAGAAAGACAAAATGTATGCTATACTTCAGCTTTTTCCAAGCTGGTTGAAAATTATGGAAGAGGAACTCAATGAAAACACTGTTTGGAAAAGGCATATATGCATAGGTGTTCTAAGATTATTGAGATCAAGTTGTTCAGAGCTGCAGAAGTGGGCCCTCTTGTGGTTATATTCCATCAGCAAAGAAAAGTGTGGAAAAGAATGTACTATTATTAGGACTAGTGAGGGACAGTCCCAAAAGTGTATGTGATTAGTGCACTCTTAAAATAATTATCAAGAAATATCACCTGAAATGAAATTCTTAGACATATATTCTTGTAGAGGCATGTGAGTGTGTGAATAATGTTTACATTTTAGTGCTTATTTAAAAATCTTTAAAGAGCTTTACCTGTTTGCAAGTCAATCTAATACAGTTAAGAGAGATTCTTGACAGTCTGTCTATCACTACTATTTAGAGTTCAGCAACTTGTGAAAGAGATTATTTTAGGTTGCAAACATTCACAGGGCCTTGGCTTTGTTCCAGCTGAGAGTTACATGTGTGTGTGTGTGTATATGTGTATATGTATACGTAGCAGGGATTCCCTACTGTTGACTCTGAAAAAAGAGGAAAAAAACACCAGCTTCTCATGAATTTTATTCATAGCTTTTAGTGATGAAAGTCCTATGCTTTTGAGTACATACATTGTTTCTGATAGCTTTGAGATTTTTTTGTTTACTGTTATAAAAATTGAATAGTTTATATTAATAATTACTATATTTGTGATATTTTATTTTCTGGGTCTTGATCAATTTGTGAGGCGGTTATTGAAATATTCTTTAAACATCAAAGAACACTAGTTGGGGAAGTTGGCTTTCCAAAATTATCCACTCTGTATGTAGAAAAACAAAATGTCAACAAGAAAATAGCATCTCTTAATGATTGCATCTTAGAAGGTTATCTATAATTTGATCTATACTTCTGAACATAGCTAGATTAATTTCCTTTTCTGATATTTTATTTTTGTACACATATTTCTATCCTATCCTAATTCATGGCATTTAAGGTAACAAGAGTTACAGAGTGCACCATTTTCAAATTGTCTATATTATGTCACAAGAGCATTCTATAAATAATCTTATCACTCTCTCCTAAAAGGCTTATTGAAGAAATGTCAAAGTTAATTTGTGCATACTATTTTCACAGCATTCATAGTCAAAACCTATTACTGTCAAATTTCAGTTCCTAGTTCCCCTCCGGAGAATGTCCAAGCCATTGCTACATCACCAGAAACCATCTCTATCACCTGGTCCACACTGGCCAAGGATGCCCTCAATGGAATTCTACAGGGATTTAGGGTCATATACTGGGCTAATCTTCTGGATGGAGGTAAGTACTCTTACTCCTCAAAATCAGTATTTTTCTGATTGCATGGAATGCTTTCCAGGATGAAATAATTCTTCACATTTCTATGACAGAATCAATCTGTTCTTTGTTTCTATTAATCATTGAATCTTTTAGGAGTTCCCACTAAAAATGTGCACTTTCACTTCCAAACAAATATATACTACATATTATATGTCAAAATATTTTTGTGCAGGACTTTACCTTTGCAGGGATGTACTTCTATGGACTGGCAAAATGCCATTGTTAAAAATACTAATTCAGCTACATTGTATACATACAATGATATCAAGATAACATTTTTGCAGTATCTAAAATGTGCTTAGGTACATAGAGACTGATAATTTCAAAATGGGGAACAAAATAGTTAAGAATATTTAACATGCAGTTCCATTTCTGCATATTCTGAAATTTGGGGAAAAATTCAAATCAGTGGAGTACTAGAAGCATCTATGATATTTTGCTGATAGAGTCATCTTTTGTTGGTTATGATACTTAATAGAAATAGAAGGTGTGACTTAGATTACAATGCTCATATTATTGTTCATCATATTGAGCTCACAGATTGAATTCCTATAATTTATAAAGGTTATACTTTAAATTAATTGTGAAGCAGAAGTCCTAATTTTCCAAATCAAATTAGCTGGCAAATCCCCATTGTCAAGAAGAACCTCTGTAGGCTGACTATCCAGGAAGGCAATCTCAGTTTTGTCTAGGAAGAGGGCTATCTAGACACCATTATTCTTGGGTAATTAATCAAGTTATATAATATATATTTTTAAAAAGGTAAGTTGAAATTCTTCCTTCCACTAGAACAGGACAAAATGAAATGGTTCATTGGATCCAAAATGTTTGGTTTCCTCACAAAAGAAACCAAGATCCATTTTGTCTCTTATATCAATCTGGTTTGCAACAAAAAAGATCTCTGTAATCATTTTTCTAAATGCATATGACATATTTTGATTTTTTAAAGCATATTTTCACAAACTAACAAAAAATTAACATCATTTTCTAATCCCAATATCCTAATAGTGTATTTGGTGTAGTCAAAAAATAAATGGGGGGGGAGGGGGAGAGGGCACATTATGAGTTTCAAATTACTTGACATGTTTATTTTCTATCCACAAGACAATCACAATGTTTGATTAAATGTACAGCATGGAAATTTGATATGTTCATTTAATAAACATAATAAACTTGGTCCCTATGCTGGTCACAAGTTTTATTGGCCTGTTCTCATGGCAATATAACTACCACTTATTGGGGGGAAATGCTACTGTCACTAACTCAAATTAATTTTTGGTTCTATAGAGCTGGGAGAAATTAAAAATATCACTACGGTACAACCCTCATTAGAGCTTGATGGTTTGGAAAAATACACCAACTATAGCATCCAGGTGTTGGCATTCACACGAGCTGGAGATGGGGTCAGGAGCGAACAGATTTTCACACGGACGAAAGAGGATGGTAAGACCCAAAATATCTGTGGTAGAAATGGAACACTACCATTAGATTTTGCTCAGGTTGTCACTTACTGTACCTCTGTAAATGCAACCCCAGTGAAATGATGACTGTGACACCAATCAGGGAAAGTTAGATATTTCTCTGTGGCCGGCTATGAACTACATCTTTAGGGAGGGTAGGGTTGCCTCCTTAGAGCAGTCTATCAGAGTTTGTCATTGCTTCTCCCCGTTGACCAACTGCCCAGGATGATGGATGTTGCCATAAAGAGAGAGAGAGAGAAATGCCCCAAGCTCATTATAAACTACTAATTTGTGATCCTTGTTTCTATCTTAATCTTAGGGGCTAATTTGTTGTGAAGGTTTGGGAATAAATCTTGCTGTGATGTTTCTGAACTTAGATGTGCTTTGAATGAATCACAGTAATACATTCAGTGGGCATTGCCTCTGGAGTTCCTGGGTTTTGGGCACATAGATTCCTTTCCCCATAAAATGCTAAAAAGATAAATATCCTTATTTCTACGCAATAAGTACAAATCCAGGAGATGAGAAGCAATACAGTAGCTGTTTATGTTTTCTTACATTTTCAGTCTTGTCTTTTAAAAGTCATAATTAACTACATCTGTTTACATAAAATTAAATTTTGACTGAGATAACAATAAAAAGACTAATTTTAAGATTTGCACTTTTCTCATTCTTTGTTGAAGTCAGGGAAAAAATTGTTTCCATTTACAGTGGAGTGAATGTTGCAGCAAAAAAAATACGTTGGGTTTTTTTATATTCATTTATTCCATTTTCTAGGGTTTCTTTTAAACTATAAATAGAATTATTTATTTATGGAGTTATTTATAGAATTATTTTTCTATCTAAGGATTTATTTCACTGAGCATTAAAATTTAAACGCAGTCAGTTTCTCTCCATACTCTAGGCTCAAATTGCATTTTCACAGGCTGTTGTATGTGACAGCATGGGAGCTGAGTTATTGCATTCATTAGAAATAATACATTGTAAAACCTTAATTAAAACAATGAATCTGTGTCCCTTAATAGACAGATCCATTCAGCTAGATCCATAGCTGCTGCAAAATAGTCTAGAATATAGTACTAATTTGGACTAAAGAAATCTTTTTCTTCCTATTTGATGAAACATGGTCCAGCATTTTATTTATATATACTGTATGAGAGAGAGACAGAGAGAGAGAGAGGAGGGAGGGAGGGAAGAAGAGAGAGAGACCTCTGAAAGTGAAGAGGGCAGAACCTAAATTTGGGGTGTGTGTATGTATTCTTAGTACACTACACACTTACATCTCAATATCTTATCAACATGTATTTCAGTCCAGAGTCCCACCCAAAACACCAGTATGCAGTAGAAGCCCTTCTGACATCACTGAGTTATTTTTCAGAGTATAAGACACACCTTTTTTCCTCTAAAAAGCAGCTGAAAATCTGGGTGTGTCTTATACATCGAATACAACATTTTTATTTTTTTTGCCTCCTGGAACCCCATCCCCTTCACCAAATTGACTGTGCCTAGTCTTATGGAGGCTTCCAGAGATATCCTGGGGGCTGGGGAGGGCAGAAATTAGCCTCAAACAGGCCGTTTCCCCCGCCCCTAGCCCCCCGCACCACTCTA
>JAPKID020004502.1:0-11644 GCA_026931265.2 Tropidonophis doriae | reverse complement strand
GTATCTCTGTTAGTAGTAAAATTTTCTAACCGCCCACCGGTTCCACAGTAATGATGATTTATAAAGTAGGGAAGTCAATTACATTAAAAAAAGAAAAGTGCTTCAGTATTGGACAAAACCCCTACCACCCATCATGGAAGCTGGAACCCCCACTAGTGGGTGGTAGGGACCAGGTTGACTTCCTCTGATCTATATCTTGGCAAATGTAAATCAAATTCCCTAATCTATTTCCCTTTTCAAGTGCAATTCATATTTGTCTCTTTTCAGATCCTTACAATTGTTAGTTGCATGTAGTAGTTGCCTTACTTGTTGTACAGATACCTGTTATAACTTAAACTTTGAATTAGAGGAGCAGGTCAGGCTAGGTTTGATCTTGCAATACAAGGCTCAACAGACTTTCAGGTATCTGCATAGGAGGTTTAGCAATCATGGGGCCTGTTGAAGGATGAGCTTGCAGATCTGGAGTAGTCAGGTAATAAGCCACCTGTCACAGGAACCATAAGAGTAGGCTGAGTCAGCTGTTTCAGGAAAGATCCTCACCCTTTGCATACACAGAAAGATCAAGTGAGTAGAACAGAGAAGTTAAATAAGGTTGCTTGAAAGAAAAAGGTATGCTTGAGTCAGGACTCCTTAAAAAGGGATCAAAGTTCTCTTAGTTGAACATCTTTCTACCTTCGGATCTAACGTTTTGAAATTACTGGCTGACCTCTGGATTGGTACAAGATTCTCCTCAACCCTGATTCCTTAATCTTGAGTTTGTTTGTGTGTAACTTCAGCTTCTGAATTAAGATTGTTCCTGGGCTCTCATATTCTTTCACTCAATGAGATTTACAGTCACTATAAACACCTTTATCTAAGTTTGATCTTTTGGACTTATAATTGCATAGGAAATTGAAGAGAAAGTAAAAACAATTATGTGCAGAATCATCATTAGTTAGCCAAGATGACACCAACATGAGAAATAAAGATTGTGGCATATTGATATGACTCCCTTTTATATTTGCATTATAATATTGCACACAGGTCTATAAAGAGTGGCCTTTGCCTTGTGATATGATCAGTGGTGGGTTCCTACCAGTTTGGACTGGTTCAGCCGAATCGGTAGCGGTTTGGCGGCCTGGGTTGCTGGAACCTGCAGTGACCCAGACTTGCCATGATCCTGAACCGGTTCTCCCAACAGCGCTGTGGGCGCTGCCATCTTGTGTTTGCCTTCTGCACATGCCCAGAAGCATTTTTATAATACTGTGCATGCACATGCAGCGCGCACCCATTAGCAAACCAGCAGTAGTGGCTGCCAGAACCCACCTTTGGATATGATGATGCACGTTTCTCCACATGAACCCTCTTGGACAGAAATGTTCAGGAACATTGACAAAGCTTACCTCTTTGTATACTAGCATGCTACATTGCAACCGCATAACATAACCACGAAAGAAAACTTGTGTTATATCACGAGACACATAGTCATTAGGATTAGCAATGAATATTTATGGCTACTTATGATGGTTAGAGGATGATGATGATGCTATAACATTAAGTTGGTGCTGAGACTTATATTTCTCCAGAACGGATTATCTTCAAAATTGTCCTTCAAATTTTCCAATGGTGCACCCATTACTGCTATATTTGAAGCCTTCTAGCTGCTGCTCATCCTCTTCTTCTCTGTCTTTTTTCCCCACCTTGTCCCAACATCAGACTTTATCAGAAAGCTAGGTCTTCATATTATCTCTCTCTGTGAGGGAGATGGGCAGTTTCTAAATGTATTTGATAAATTCCAAAATATAATCATTTGAGCTGATAACTTGTGCCTAGTGAATACTGTTTGCTTTATGAACTTTTCGTTTGTTTTCTTGGCTGTCCATGATATTCTCATAAATTTTCAAAAATGTAAATATTTTAATCTATTCTGCTCTTTCAGTCTATTTTTTGCTTCCAAGAAGCTCCTGTGCAGGGGAAACATTTGCCTGCATGATTCTGATCTTTGTATAGATACTTCTCAGAATCAGACTATCTATTCCAAGGCCCTAGAAAATTACCACACTGTACCAACTCTGCAGGGTGCTTCTGGTTTGCTAGTTCCTATACTGTTGATAGTTGATCTTAAAAAGCAGAAGCCATCCATCAGTTCAGTATCTTCATTGTTAATTGTATGGCTTGTTGCTGTAACTTTGGCAGTTAATTTAATCTTCTTTATATTTATGTTTAGTCACATTTTGTTCACTGTGCCTCTTGACTTTAATTATTAGAAGTTGCAAATCATTTGCATTTTTGTCTATCAGAATTGTGTCATCAATATAGCACAAGTTGTTAATGTTTTTTTCTCCAGTGTTTGACTTGGAACATGTCAGCAACTTTAACAAAAGACTAACAAAGATGCTCTCATTGAATCTTAAAGATTCACTATTTCGACCAGTGGTGAGTTCAAAATTTTTTTAGAACCTATTCTGTAGGTGTGGCCTGTTCTGTGGGAGTGGCTCGGAAGTCATGTGACCAGGTGGGTGTGGCCAACATGGAAAATGTGGTGAAACTCACTTAATGATGCTCTTGCTTAGCAACCAAAATTTTGGGCTCAATTGTTGTCCTAAGTTCTTTCTTTCTTTCTTTTTCCTTCCTTCCTCCTTCCTTTCATTTCTCTCACATTTATTCTTTCTTCCTTTCTTTCTTTTTCTATCTCTCTCTGTCTGACTGTCTCCGTGTGGCTCTGTCTCTCCCTCCCTCTGTCATTCTTTCGGTTATCTGTCTGTCTCTGTATCTCTCTTTCTCTCTCCTCTCTCACATCTGTCACTCTGTGCATGTGTCCGTCTGTCTCACTCTTTGTGTGTGTGTGTCTCTGTCTGCCTCTCTCTCCCTCTCTTTGTGTCTCTCCCCACCCTTTCTCTGTCACTGTATGTGTCTCACTCACTCACTCACTCACTGTGTGTCTATCTGTCTCTCCCTCCCTCCCCCCATCTCTCTCTATCTCTGTGTGTGTGTGTCTGTCTGTCTCTGATCTCTGATTTCCTCCCTCCCTCCCTCTCTGTGCCTGCCTGTCTGTCGCTCCCTCTCTCTCACACACATACACACACACACACTGAGGTCACTTTGTGTTCCAATCACAGATTAAAAGTACCTGGCAGTGGTGTTTTTCCCGGGGGAAAGTCTCCGAGACTGTAATTTATGGGGCATGCGCACACGCCTATGTTTTCAACGGTGTTGAGCCACAGCCGGAAGATGAGGAATGGGAAGGCAACCAACCTGTCCTCGAAGAGAAAAATGCCACTGCTAGGTACTTTTAATCTGTGATTGGAACACAAGGTAACAAGGCAGCACTGCCGTCTTTGACAGCTACTTCATTTCCTATTGGGGCGATCCATGCAGAGGATTTATTTCCCCACCCCAAAATTGAAAATGAGGCATCTGTCAAAGACGAGGCAGTGCACCCTGCAGAAGAAGGAACACAAGGGGAGTTCACGCCAGCTGCCAGTTGGGCCAGGGCAACCCTCCGCCCACCCACCCACCAAGCAGGCTAGCCCCGCTGTCCTGGCCAAGTGGCACCCGCGGCCGCCGCTTACCTTGGAGGTGACGTCGTTGAACTCACCGCTGCTGCTGAGGGCCGGCTGGGCAGCGCTCCTGTTGGCTGCCCCCTCCTAGGCCGCACCTGCACCCGTGCCCCTGCCTGGCCTGCCTGACGAAGCGGCGGAGGCACGTTGCTGGGCGATGGGCAGGGCAGGCGTGGCGCTGCCGCCCTTGCCCTTGGGGTGGTTCCTGCAGGACATGCTGGCTGGCGCTGCTTCAGGGTGCCCTGGCTGCTGGCTCCTCCATGCACAGCCCGGCTCCTAGCGCTGCCAGCATCCCGTCCAGTGCCCGTCCTTGGCAGCACGGTCGGTCTTTTTTGTGTGTGTGTGGGGGAAATCCCCAGAACCAGGTTGCCCAGCATCCTGAAGAGGTCTGCACAGGGCTACAACGCACGGCATGAGGGGCAGAAGCCCCAAACCCAGCAGGGAGCCTAAGCAAAGGAGGAGGTGGAGAGCTGGTTGGAGGAAGGGGGAAACCCTAGTTTGGGGACTTCTGCCTTCTTCACCCCAAAAAGATACGTTTAGGGCTATGGCAGCTGCAAAGTGCAGCACAAGTGGCAGAAGTCCCCGAGGCATGAACCCAACAGGCCAACAGAGTTCCAGTAGTAGTAGCGTGGCTTTTTGCAGCAGCACGCCGCCCTGATCAACCTGCCTTATGGCACCCTTTGCAGCCCACTCTGCGTAGAGTTGGCGGAAGGCAGCCCTCACTAGGGTTTCCCCTTTCCTCTGTTCAGTTCTCCTCTCCTTTGCTGAGGCTCCCTGCTGGGTTTGAGGTAGCTTCTGATCCTCATGCCATGCTTTGCAAGCATGGTAAGGCAAAGAGAGAGATCGAGTAGCCACCGGGTGGGCGTGGGGAGTGAGTGGGGATGGGCACGAGTATTTCGGTTTGGTGCTAGCAGACCAACCGGTACTGAAAGGCACAGTAAATTTGACCATCCAGTACGGGCATACCAGACTGAACTAGCAGAAACCCACCCCTGATTTCGACCATATTACTAGATGTGCCCCAAGAGTTTCTTCTGCAAACAACATAACATTGTCGCATACAAAAGACTCCAACTTGCAGATCATATTCTTCTCACGGAGAACAATCAAATCTCCAAGATGGCAACTCCATCTTGCTCTCTCCTCAATTCCAAATGACCAACAGAGCACCCTTGAAATACATGGTGAAGAAGATTCACGGAGCACTTACAGACTCTAAATATCACATGAAAAGATACCAAGATCCTTGCCCAAGACCGAAAATGCTAGAGGCTCCTTGTTGCTTGATATATTACATAGAAACAGCCCCCAACATTTTGGGCACCAGAGGTTTTTCCACAGGCTGGAGGGGATATGCTTTTGTCTACTGCCTACGTCCTGCAGGCCGGGCTTCACTTGTTTGTGTGGCCCAGTTGCTGGCATGCCACAGACCACTACCAGTCCATAGAGTGGGGGTTGAGAACCCACTACATAGCATGGGAGGAAGTAATGCTAATGTTGTTTTAATGAATAAGTGGAGAATGTGTAGGTTTGCCTTACTCCTTTGCTGACATGGACCCAGTCTGTTTCACTATGTTCCATCCAAACTGGGTTTCCTGCCTCATGTATTGATTTTGTTTGTGGACAATAAAATTCCCATTTTCCTCAAGATTTTCTCAGCATGGCATGGTTGACACAATCAAATGTTTTTATATAATCCAGTGATGCTCATATTGACTTATGTTTGATATTTTGTGGCTTTCTCAATTATTCAATTTGCATCACTGAATAAAATCTATTGCTCATGTCTTTTCTAAAGCCAACTTGAACATTTTCCTGCAATAGCATTAAATGATATTATTTGCCTAGAAAATTAAATTAAGAATAAAATGCAACAGTTTGCACATTTTATTAAGCTTTCATTCCTTGTACTGACATGTAGATTGACTTCTTTCAGTCCATTAGCCACTATTTCATTCTCTAGTTTTGCTGAAATTGTTTTTACTGATTCTTCTTCTGTTGCTTATCATATTTCTATAGAGAATCCATTAATTCCCATAGTTTTCTCACTTGGTAAGGATAGGAATGCTAAACCACTTTTTAAAGTTTTCGTATTGACATCTCTGCTAGACATAATTTGATTATATTCCTTTAGCAAAGCAGTTTGAGGTTGAAACCTTCTTATGAATTCAGATCTTCTTCAAAAAAACTTTCCTAGTTTTATATTTGTTTTAATCTTGGATGTCTTTATAGATTTCATAATTTTCCTTCTTTTCTCTCCTAAGGAGCTGAAAAATAAAAGGGAGATTTTATATGATTTCGTCTCTCTGTCAACACTTTTCATCCAATACAGCTGCCAAGGAGAAATTGATTTTGTTCCAATTCTGCCTGAACTATTTCCAGTTAAAGACAGCTACTTTTAACCCCAGGACAGATTAAGTTGAGCTGTTTCCATAATATACCAATCCCAATCATCTACATCTACATCTCCACCCCAGCCCACTTAACCTTATTATATAACCCAACAAAGCTTGTTGAACAGGGCCTACTGTAACCTCAGTGACTTTTCAAAAGAAGCAACTATAATAGAATTAGAATAATCATAATTTGAAGAGACCTTGGAGGTCTTCTAATCCAAGGGTCCCCAACCTTTCAGACCTCAGGGACCACTAAATTCATAGTTTTAAATCCTGTGGACCACTAATATAATCTGCCTAATGATCAGCTGGGTGGAAGTGGCTAGGTGGGCCTGTGACTGGGTGGGTGTGGCCAACTCAATGTCACTCACATTGAGGGGCATCTCATTGGCCTCTGCTCACCCCTCTCCTGCCAGCCACTACTCGGCTGCCTACCCAGGCTCCTTAAGGCCCCAACAGGAAGCAGATATCGGAGATAAGCAGCCACCACCAGAAAAAGTTGGCTAAATAGCTGGCTCAGTTCAAATAGGATCTGACAGAGAAGGAAGCTCAGCAGAAGCACTTCACTGAGGACTATGAGCATAGGCTTTCCAAGCAGAGGAAAGAGTGCAAGGCCAGGTAGCGGTGCCTGGAAGATCAGTCGGCTGAGATGGTCAACCAGTTCCAAGCCATGATTCAGTCCCACTGGAACAAGGCCCTCCGGCACTGCACCACCAGTGGCACTTCCCTCCAGCCTTTGCCCAAAGCCCCACACCAGGAGGCCAAAGCAAACCCCAAGTCAAAATTTATGCTACCCTCTGACCCACACAAAGACCCCAAACGGGGAGACACTCTACAGCAACACAAACATTCATTGCATATATCTGGCCCAGGGGCTGTAGTTTGAGGACCCCTGATTTAGTGCAATATTTAAAAATGCAAATTTTTCCTGCAGCCCACTAAACTTTTTTCATAGATCACCAGTGATCCATGCATCACCACTTGGTGACCAATGTTCTAGTCCTCTAGGCAATCATTTCAAACTATTAGCTGCCCATTCTCTTTTTAAAAGCCTCCAGTGATGGGGCACCCACAATTTCTGAAGGCAAGCAGTTATCCTGGTTGATTGTTCACACAGTCAGAATGTTTTCCTTAGTTCTAGGATGGATCTCTCTTTGATCAGTTTCCATCTTTTTTTTTCTTGTCTTCCCTTTGGCTGCTTTGGAAAAAATAGATTGACCCTCTTTTCTTTGTGGTAGCCCCATAAATATTGGAACACTGCTGTCATGTTTTCCCTGGTCCTTCTTTTTATTGGACTAGCCATACTCAATTCTTGTAATAGTTCATCATCATTTTAGTCTCAAATTCATAATTATCTTTGTTTCTCTTCTATGCACTGTTTCCAAAATCTCAACATCTTTCTTATATAGTGAAGGAAACTAGATGCAGTATTCCAGGTGTGGTTTTATTAAGACTTTGTAAAGTGGTACTAATACTTCATGTGATTTTAATTCTATGCCTGGGATCTAGGATTGCATTGGTTTTTGGGGTGCTACCACATACCACATACTGCTGGCTCATATTTAAATGGTTGTCCACTAGGACTCTAAGATCTCTCTCACAGTTGCTGGTATTGAGCCATATTTACTTAATATGCAGCTGTACCTTTTTTTTTCTTGTGTAAGACCTTACTTTTCTATACACTGAATTTCATTTTGTTAAATAGGGCCCAGTATTCAGGTCTATCAAGATCCACATGGATCTTGAGCCTATCACCTGGGGTTTGGCTATTCCTGCCAACTGCTTCCTTCCTTCCATGTGGATGTAATTCCATTAAGGACTATACATTAAGTATGGTTTGTCAGACAATTACATATCCATCCAGTGATATTGTTTATCCCACATTTTTCTACCTTACTAAAAAGGTTATGATTTAGTTTGCCAAGTGCTTTACTGAAATCCAAGTATATTATATCCATTGCATTACATTGGTCCACTAATTTTATATTTTAAAATTAATATTTTATGCAGAAAAGAAAGCAGAAAGTATTGAAATCCTATCTGCTAGCCATCAGTAGATTCTGTAATCACCTTGCCTTTGAATTTGCTCGAAGAATTTTGTTATTGAATAGAAATAATTAAATGCATTGAGTAAAAATGCTGAATATATATTATACTTTAGACTTAAACTGGGGAAACTGGTTCTTCAGTTGATGAACCAGCTCTCAGCAATGGCTTGCCAAAATGGTGACAGGTCACTAGGAGTTATAATTTGCAATATTTGAGATAAGAAAAATCTGCCAAAATCTTATATGTTAGAGAAGACAATGAACAGAGTTTTAATAGTCACTAGCAACAGACTTGATTTGTATAATGCCAAGGGGTCTAAAAGTTTGAGACTACCCACGTGAAAGCGTTTTTTAATTTCTAATTTACAATAGGTGGATTTAATATGCATATCTTATTCTGTAAATGTATTTTAGATTTCTGAAATCTGAAATCTTCTAAATGTGATTTTTGCTTACATAATTTTACTGTATATGGAGACAAATATTTTTTATTCAGCACTTAAACAGATGCCCTAGGACAGTACTCCTTACACAACATTTTATGTGAAGAATGAAGTCAGATATTGTCATTTCTTCAGTTTCTAAAAATGCTGCCCTTCATGGATATCAGTGCCGCATTTTCAGTCCTATGCAGTTATCTAGAAATAAATGGAAAATTGCACCATTGCTATCTCTGGGTATAAAATATCTTGACCTTTAATCCTTTATTGATATGCAGCAAGACTTTGATATAACATGGAGCATTTCTTGGCCAACTAATAAAGTTGCATCAGAATGAAGTAAGTGCCACCTTCTTTTTTTGTTCTGCAGCAATGGTTTTGGCAATTAAAAGTATAACTCATCCAACATTGACTTTTTCTTTAAACTGGTTTATCTACTCAAGCCTTAATTTTAACAATTACTGCTTTCTAGAGATGGGGACAGGATTTTTAATTTCCCAACTTTTAGAGCTATATTTCTCTCTGTAGGTCTAGTATTTGCCTTGCTTTCTACTATCTAAACAGCATCTATAGGTACTTGCATGCCTCTCTTTTAAAATACATCTCTCTATCTATCTATCTGCAAATAATTGATAGATCAGGAAGTATTTTTTCAGAAAAAAAGTTTTTTGATGTGACTGCTGTTCCAGGGAAGAACTGTAGCCAAGTACATATAGATGTCACATGAGTTTAAAAGAATCACATGAGAGGATTATAACATATGGTTAAAGTTGCCTTGCTAACATCATGTGATGTTTTAGTTATTTAGATCATTACATTCCTCATAATATTTGTCAAAGTCTAAAGGAGCCTTCCTCCACTTTTTTTCCAATTAAAATCTACTTCTACAATTGCCTTTGGGTAGGGTGCACAAAATTGTAGACATAAGCAATTATGCAAAAGGAAAAAAATAGCTTTTCTTCTAAATCAAAATATCATGCCCAGTGCAGATATTACTTTAAAAGACAAGCAGAAACAGGAAACATTTGTGCATCTGATCTGGTATCATGCTTGAAATCACATTGTGATGTTGAATGCAGTTGACGCAAGCAGAATCATTTTACATTTTGAGACACTGACTCCCAGAGAAGAAAGAAGAAAGTATCCTTCATTTCTCTCTCCAGTTATCTTTGCTAGTATCTCTGAATTTCCAGTTGCAAACAAATAAGTTTCTGCTTCTGTGCAAAACTTGCCACTTTATTCGGACCCTTTTCCATTTTCTGCTGGCATCTAGTAACAAATGTTGCAGAGATTTTATTTTAATAAAATAAAGGTAGACCTTAACTTCCTACTGCAACACGATTTAGCATTTAGAAAGTTCCAGGTTGGATTGATTTGTTCAGAATGCAAAGGCAAATAAGTGATGTCCTTTTCTCTTCCAAACAGTAGCTGTATTTTTTTAACCTTTTCAGGAAATAGTTACGTAAACCAAATCACACAAAGTCAGGAACAGGAAATTTGTAGCCACTCAGATATTGCTAAACTAAATGTCTAGCAGCTACCAACAACATGATCACTAGGGACAGATTTAGAAGTCAGGTTCCTCAGTTCCTATAGGCCTTTCTTTACATATAGTTGTTCTTATATAGCACTTGTCATTTTAATTTGCCTTTCGTTTAAACCAGGGTGATCAGACAACTTTAAACTATTCCAGGGAGCTATATCAATTTCCTTCTTCATCCTAGGTCTCTGGGAAGCTCTCAGAAAGCCCTAATAATGAAATTACTCTCCCATGTGCTGGGAAAGTCAAACACACAAACTATTGAAAGAACAGGAGAATCACAGGACATTTTTTTTTCATTTTTGTTATGCTTTTAATGGAACACCCAATAAACACATAAGGCATATGGTAACAGTAGGCAGACTAGAAATTTCATGTCTGAATCTGTAAACAGCATCGGCACATTTGCTTTGTTGATACACACGTACACGCAGGCACACACGCAGGCACAAGCAGAAGAGAACTTCTTTTCAAACACCATAAAGACTTGAAAAAGCATCTTGAACCATAAAGACACAAAAGCTGTTTGTGAACCAACCAAAGCAGAGGGGTTGGGCAGGTGCTGTCACCAGATGTGAAGGGACTGAGCAGCCTGTCCTCACTGCCAACAGCCTTTCATTATCAGTATCTCCCTAGCATGGGGGAATCTATTTGGCAACAGTGGTGATTCCACAGCTGGCTCTGCAGGACCAGGATATCCACTGCTTGTCATTCAAGCCTACATGACACTTAAACAATCATGCAAATAAAACAAGCCTGCCTTGACAAAAGGAGAGCTTTTCCTGCCTCTGAAAGACCCACAATTACCTTGGCTTTAGCCTTCATTACTAAAATCTCTCCCAGTGGTAATTAAATACTCTTTTTGGGATTTGGTGAGCCAAGCCTAACAAAATGCCAAATGCCACTTTGAAAACAAAAGGAAAAGCTAATTGATGATAATGGAGAGAAAATATTTTAAATGTTTTTATTTCAGAGACTTAAAAAAGGGGAAACAAATTTTAAAGAATTTGCTGACTTCTGAATTCAGAATTCTGAAATGCTTAAAGGACAGTTGAACTCAGTCATCCTGGTAATCAAAGATAAGAATGGGTCTACAAAAGGAATGTAAAGCTTCTTATTTTACTCTCTGTGACCCAAAGATGCTTTCCCCTAAAAGGTAACTGATTTTCTTGGTTTCTAGGATGAGAAGTGAAACATTTTCAAAGAAAAAAACCAAGTAAGTCCAGTTGTGTTTTGGAAAAAAAGCACCTTTGACCTGGATGACTGAGAATCTCCATAGACATCTGAGTGAGTTTCCATCCACTACCACCACCACATACTATGCTATTTATAGTTGATAACATTATAAAAATTAGAGAGAGATTTCATTCATTCAAGAAACATTCTAAAATCTCTCTAAAGACAGCTCCGATGTTAACTTTGGCACATTGCAAATCATTTCCCTGAGGGAGCTTTGCCTCTTTCATTTCTTTATTTGAGAAGGTCCCTAAATAAGATGAGGTGGTATCAATTGCCAGATCAAGTTGTGGGAGCTGTTGTGCAAAAGGGCTGCTGTTAGTTCATACCACTGAGGACCCACTTAAGCCCTAACAAATAGGCTTTTCAAAATACCGTATTTTCCGGCGTATAAGACGACCGGGCGTATAAGACGACCCCCTAATTTTACAGTTTAAAAAACAGG
>JAPKID020004501.1:0-11645 GCA_026931265.2 Tropidonophis doriae | reverse complement strand
CTTGGTGCGGCCTGCACCCCTGATATGGATGCCTTTAAAATATTTCCTATACACTGTACCCTTTTCCTGAGAAAAAAATTGTAAAACTCATAAAACTTTTTGAATAAAAAAATAAAGACTACCATTAAAAGAAACCTGAAACTTGATAGAACAATGGCATAGGAGTGTATCCCTCCTAACAGGTACAATCAACCTGTTATTTCATTCAAGAAATAAGTAAATCAGTAAAAATATTATTCCAACATGCTTTTGGCCCTTTCTATTGTCATAGAAAATTTTAGAACTAACGTTTTTAATAGTACTTCAACTGTGTTTTATGCTTAGTTGTTAATCATCTAGAACTGTGATGGCGAACCTATGGCACGGATGCCACAGGTGGCACGCGGAACCATTTCTTTGGGCACATGAGGCATTGTCATGTCAGCTCCAGCCCGCATGTGTGCGCTCGCCAGCTGATTTAGGCCTTCTTTTGAGGCCGTTTTTCACCCTCTGGAGGCTTCAGGGAAGGTCCTGAAACCTCTGGAGGTGGGGCTGTTTTCACGCTGCCCAGGCTCCCAGAAAGCCTCTGGAGCCTGGGGATGGCGAAAAAAATGTGCCAAAAGTAGGGGGTCATACACATAGCATTATGAGTGTAGCTCACACACACATGACCCTCCTATGTTCCCCCTGCTTTTGCATGCAAGCTAAAAAAGTTTAGCCATCACTGATCTAGAACAATAGTTCTCATCCTTTTCTTCACCAGGGATCCCCTGTAAATATCTTTTGTGGTCATGGGACCCCCAAGATTTAAATCATAATATTTCTTCAAACCTTTGTGAACCTCTATGGTCTTGGACCACAGCTTGAAAACCACTGATTTAGAGTCTCTGAGATCTAGAAGTCTTCTCACTATGCTTTTTCTTTTATAACAACAAAAATTACTCAAAAGAAGGGATTGGGATGATCTACAAATATTATTAAATAAATAACTGAGTTTAAGAGATTAAGTCAAACTAGACCTTAGTTTTGCCTTTGAAAAATAGTCCTTAGTTTTGCCTTTGAAAAATAGTCCTCTACTTTTAAAGTAAAGATAGTCCATGTTTAGATATGAGATAATTATACACTTTGGTAAAACGTATTATTAGGACCTGAAGAATTACATATATTGTTTGGCTTTTGTGTATATTATTCAACATACATTTTTATAATGTATAACGTATTATTTAGTATATTATGCCTTCCAGTGTCAGTAAAGAAAGTATCCATTTGTACCATACTGCTCTTTAAATTGCTGTACACAATTATAGACATAAACCTTGTATGGTAATATCCATAAAGGTTGAAAGCAGTGCAAATATTCTCTCCCGGATATCAAGCATGCATCACTACTGCCCTCTGATGGAAGAAATCTAATGTGCCAAAATGTGCAATGTGGTCCAGTTTGCATTATTATGATAATCACAATCTATCATTGCAGCAGTGCAGGAGGTAAATCTGAGTTGGTGATAATCATACATCATTGTGATATTTAAATTTAACTCAGCTAAAGGCAACATAGATTTAATGTGCCAAATATGAATGAAGCTAAGAATCATAATTCTTATACTTCTAGAGTCTTCACTTTTTATCTAGTACCTTACATTGTGGCATGCCTAAGGGATCAACCCACTCTCCAATTTAACATATCTATGCATTCATTGGGTGAAGGGTCATCATCTGTCACCATGGGCTGAGGCTTCATCACAATTAGATTATTGCAACTGGCCATCAGGCTCCTTTGAAGATTTTGAAGATCCAAAATGACAGGCTCATGTTATGATGGCATCTATTTTGTTTGTCCATCTGACATCAGTACTTTAGGAGTTGCATGGCTGCAAGCAGGTTTCAAAATAATTGTAATCAAAAATATAATTGTATACAATAATGGAATACAATTATTTTTCCTTGATTCTCTTTATGGCTCTGCAGGACTTACATCGATATGCCCACCTTATGACATCTAGTAGGAGAGTTCACTGAAGCTCCTAACACCTAGGAGATGCTAACACCAAGAACTCCAGGGTTGGCCTTGTATCATTCTCACTTTTAGGAACAACATCATCCTTGAAATATGTAATCTATTCCTTTCAGACCACGCTTTTCCCAAAAAGGTTTTGAGGATCGATGGATACTTGAATGATCCTGATAATATAATACTAAGAATTGATATCATACTAATCTAGGAGGCTTTTATTGTTATATTGGATTGCTTTGCTTTTCTGTTAATTTCTCCATATTTTTAGCTTTGCTTTACTCTAATTAATGGATCATGGAATATACACTGCTCATAAATGTGTCTAATTGGAGCAGCATATAAAATCCATAGATAATTAAATAATAAACGTAATTTCAAATATGATATCTTCTATGAGCTAAAAATCTTTTAGAAAATAGAATATGCTTTCCAGTGTAGGATAGGTCTTTTCTTTTTTTAAACAAGAATGTATTTGTAAACCAGAATGAAGATGACATCACTAGAAAGGCCACAGCTGAAACTTTAGTTCCATTCTGTACAACTTTTTTTTTAAAGAAAATTGAGGAATTAAGTCCAGCAGAGGTTCAATATACCTACATTATACAAACTAAAAACTGTACTGCTGTATATTGGTGATTTGTCATCAAATGTTAACAAACTGATCTGGGGACACTCGGGACTACATGTATGCATACACATAACTTTTTAAAAGAATTGTGATCAAATAGATTTACTTACTACGCAACATATCGTGATATGCATTATCTGCAATGGAGAAGATGTGGGGAGGAGCCTCAGAGCGTCTCTTCCCTTTGTAAGCAGAAACTACTTCTGTTTTGTAGACAGGAAGCCATTTGTAAGGATTTATTGTCACACAGAAGAGGCCTGAGTAAGTCTAGAAATGAAAAGAATGGATACCAAAATTTTTAATAAGAGGAATAATGGCTCTTCGTGTCAGAAGGCATAAGGATATAAAATGGGATGTCTAATAAAATAGACACATAAGTCTTCCAACATTCTTAAGTTAGATCTAGTCAAGGCTAGAAACTAGGAGACTGTGAGTTTGTTTTGCATTTGCCATTAAAGCATATGGGTGACTTTGGAAAGTCCACCTCTCTTAGCCCAGTTCACCTCTGGGGAAAAAAGCATCAGGAAGGAGTATTAGGTAGATTCATTACTTTGACTTATTTATAAAAAAAATAAAGGTGGGTTAAATCCAACATATAAAAAAATCTATGCAACCAAACAAAGTAACATTATTTTAAACATATTATAAATAATCTTCAAACTACTTTATAATTATCAATATGCTTAATTTCAACAGCGAGCTGAGGAGAGAGTTATGGGGGCCCGCAAGAACTTTGGAGGACTGGAGGTTGTGCGTTGTACAACTTTGCCTTAAGACAATGCCATTATTCAATTGCCATATTCAAAAACATTTCTCTCTATATAATTTTTTAAGAATAAAAAAATGTGATGAAAGATTATTTATTTATTGAAGAATCTCTTCCAATATCCTTGACCCAAAACAGAGTATCCATTGACTCTACTGAGCCTAACGTATTTACTTTCTTCCAATTTGTTGTCCTTCAAATACACTGATAAGGAAAAAGTTCACAATATTGCTAAAATAAATAGAGAATGTATCACAAATTATTTCATAAAAATTATTCCTGAACAATTCTTTAGGGAAAAATATTAAGGCATTCTTCTACAAAAATATGTTATTCAAATAGCATATTTTAAGATAACAAAAAAAAAGAAATTATACATAAATCATCCAGTTAGAGTAGCGTCTGTACAAATTATATAGCACAGAAGCTTCATTTAGATGGGTCAACATAGCCATATCTTCTATCATGTCGAACTTTGGAGGGTTCATCTGCTGAACATCATCTTCTTTTACAGTAACAGTCTGCAAAAAAAAGAGGAACTTTTAATTGGATGCATTCTATTTCCCATTATTATTAATTTGTATATCTCTATCTTCCATTTAGTTGTGTATGATCTTGGAGAATGCCTAGATAAGCTTTCTTAGAAGTGATTTGCCATTGCCTCTTTCCTAAGGCTGAAATAAAAGAGATTAACACAAGATCACTCAGTTGGCTTTGCCTCATGCCTTAACCATTATACAAACAGATTTTCAGATAGCTTGTTGTCTGGATGAGAGGACAAAAAGTGAAAAAAAAATCAACAATAGGATGAAAAAAGAGAAAGAAAAATATCAAAACAATTGAATTCTGGTCTTTGCAGCAGTTACAAATATAATTAATACTGTTCCCACTCTCCCAAATCACATAACATATTCCTTTTCCCCCTAAACATCCCTTTTCACAAAATCACCAATTCATTTTGCCCATTTTCAAGAAAAGTCAATAAAAGATTATATACTTTTTATAAAAGTAGTTACTGTTCCTCTCCTAATAAACAAGTCAATTTAACCATTTTAGCAAGTTCTACTATTTTCGCAGTCCACTCATCTGTTGTGAATAATTTTGTATTTTTCTATCTTTGTGGATATAGTCACCTAACTACAAAATAACATTATTAAAGATTATTCCCAAGTATACATTATTAACAAATGCAACTTAAATTTTAAACAGATCAGCACAGTCTTGTACCAATATCTCTTGGGATGATTATCAAATAGAAAAATTAAAATGTATCACTTATTTTAAAAATTATGAGATTATTGCTGCTTGTAAATGGTAGGTGTGTAATTTTATTTTATAAACTGTGGTGTAGAAATTCAAATAATGATAATAGCGGATTTGAGGTGTTCAGATATTAATAATGATGCTGGCAATCTAAGAATAAATTAAAAGACATCTGACATAGAAGACTGTAAGCTATATTCAATGTTAAATTCCAACCACTGGAAAGCATATTTCATGCATGAAAACATTTAAAAACCTATGAAATTGAGCAAAGAAGCATGCTTATTTAAAAACTGATAAACAAGTGAACAATCATTAAAGTGACTATTAACTGCTGAAATTCTTTAAGATTGTTTACAATGCTTTTTGGAGAATGTATAGAGAATTAGAAAATCTACTTCTATCATTTTGTAAAGTCAGAACTTTTTATTATACTCTACTTATACTCAGTTGCTTTGTATTCATGCATGTGACATAAAAGAGTTAAGACTTTATTTCCCATTTCCTCTGAGAATATTCAGAGCTGTCACAAGTACTGTAGCTTAAACAAGATTAGAAAGATAAGTATGACCCAGAGTCTCTACATAAATAAATCACCCTGATTCCCTCTAAAATAGCAGCATAAAAATGTATGGTTGCTTCCACAACATCAGGAATACGTTATACTTGACCATCCATCCATCTTTACTGAACCACATAAATCAGCTAAGATATGGCCCATCTTTATGGCTCTTCTACAGCCATCTCAGGGGTGTCAAACTCAATTTCATTGAGGGCTACATCAGGCCAGGGTGAGGCCAGCTTGAGGTCACTCATGTCAGGGAGCCTGTGGTGGCATGAGCGCTCTGTCAGCAAAAATGGGCTTCCAAGCTTTGTTTTTGGCAATGACCTCCTGCAATCCTCTCCAATGAAAACAGAGCTAGGGAGGGCTGCATGCAGCCCTCCCGAGCTCCGTTTCATTGTCAGAAGCACCACAGGCCAGTCCTTCACTATTTTCAAGGTGGTCCTGCAGGCCAGATCTAAGCACTCCATGCGCCAGATTTGGCCCCTGGGCCTTGAATTTGACACCCCTGAGCTAGTTTATGCATGATCAGCCCAAAGCCTCAGATACAAAGATGTGCATCTATTTGCAGGGGACTTTGTTCAAGATGCCACAAAAGTTGTCCCTACCACAATAAGGTAGAAACTGTTGCACTCTTTTTAAAAGGACTTATATTATATTTTAGCATTGACATTTACAGTATATATGAGCAAATGTGATGTAATGATAAGATGTCATGCTTATCATTATATGACAATGATTTCTAAGCCCATTTTAGGCACACAAATTCAGCTAAGTAATCAATCACTCTGTCTCAGCCCTATGAAGAAGGCAATTTCTTGCCAAGCAAATTATAGGGATTTGTTTCTAGGCAGTCACCAGGCATCAGCACTGAAGAATGTTGGTTGGTTGGTTGGTTGGTTGGTTGGTTGGTTGGTTGGATGGATGGATGGATGGTCAGGCAGAAAGATATAGAAATATAAAGGCAATCTCCAGCTATATGTGTCATTTCTTTTTTCTTTTTGCCTTGGCTAGTTGACCTTATTGTTAAAGGGTCTCTGGACCAACTCTTTATGCTGGCTTTTTGTTCCTCTGTCTTGTAGGTCTTGCACTTGTGACCTATCAAGCAGATAATGTTCCTTACCTTCCCATCTGTTGTCTCTACAGTAACTTTGCCAGCACCACTCTCTTTGATTTCTGCTTCAATATATGCTTTCTTTTCATCAGGAATCCAACATTTCTTCTTTCCTTGAAAACGAAGACATTTTTGTCATTATCCAAGCATGTTAAATACTTAAAATTGTCAAATAATAGCAACAGCTGTATATTATACAATGTTCTATTAGCAGTATTTAGGCTGCTTGCTTTTTTTTCAATGCTGAACACATTTCATAGATCAAGTAATGCCTATAAAATCTATTCAGATAAAGCAATTTTAAAATGGGTGGGCTTCAGTTCCCAGAATTCCCCAACCAAATGTTTCTTCACCTCAAAGAGGATAGTTTATTTAAATATAAAACAAACCAACAAATAATTGGTCCTCACCTGTTATTATAAACTTTGCCTGATATAACTTCTGTGATTCAACCAGATTCTGTGATTCAACCAGAATAACTTTTTATCCAAACAGCAAAATGGCTAAAATCCAAGTTAACACCTACAATGTACCTTTTATACCAGAACTTCCAATTATATTGTATCCGATGAGGTATCTGCTTTACCAGTCTAGGAGAAATGATGGGCAGAAGAACCGCATTATATCTTACCATCAAAGGCCACTGTCTGCAACACCATGATTTCCTTCTCACTTTTTCGGAGGAAAGGTGAAGCTTCCCCGAACTCCGACATGTCCATCATCTTGGCAAGCAAAGTGAAGGATGTATGCTCACAAAAGAAAAATGAAGCAAGCTAGCCTACAAATATAAAATGACAAACTCAAAGTAGTCCAAGCAGAAGTAGGTAACATCTTGTCAACTTTTAAATAGAATAACAGAGTCTCTTCTGTTATTCTATTCTATTCTATTTTCTATTTTCCAACATAGCCAAACATAGACCCTGAATAAATAAAGAGAAAATCTGTATATTTGAGATTAAGAGATACATTTGCATCAGAAAAATCATTCCTGTTAAAGTAGCAGAACACTAAAACATAGAAAAGAAATACGCTTCTTAGTTGAAATATCAATTTTAAATTAAAATATTAAACTAAGGCTGGAGACATCCAGATTCAAATTTCTCTTCAGAAAGAAAGCTGACCAGTTGCCTTGGGCTAACCTTGATCTTTTAGCCAATTTACTTTGCAGGATTATTATTATGGAAAAATACTGGAGAAGAATTTACCACAAATACTATATTGTGTTTTTAGTGGAAAAGTGAGCCATACATTGATCAAGTTAATTAATAAATTTGGAAGCACACTGCTCATTTTATGCAGCAAAAGAAAACTTCTAAAATAACATAAATTTAATAAATGAATAATTAAATTTAATTAATTAAATTTCATAAATGCATGTTATAAAGCCCACAGCTTACATTGTTCTCCAATCCAAACACATTCACTTATTTTTTAAATGTCTCTGTTGCTCTGGTTTCTATAGGACTGCTCACAATAGTTTAGTAGTACTGATTAGATTGTGCACATAATCAATTCTATACACATTCAGATTCAATATATATCATCAATATTAAATTTTTAGGGAAATAACGATCAGACTCAATGTTCTCTGAAAACATTCTTTCTGATATGGACGCCATTTTGTATCTAATACACAACTATTCGCTGATAAATTTTTAAAAGTTATTTATATCCCACTATTGTCCCATAATGTGACAATCTGGCTGACCTTAAAAATATCTCTTCCCCCATCCCCACCCCTCTGGAGAATTCAGCTTCCCACTCCTGTTCTACTCCCAACATATTCTAGTGCCTTCAAATATGTTGGTACTACAACTGTTATAATTGCTTACTAATTCTGCCAGCTGGAGATTGTAGGAGTTAAGGAAGGCTGATTTTGTCAAACAATGTTGCCTTATTGAATCAGACCATTTAGTTCAAAAGTATTTGTGCAGATTGACAGCAACATAGCTAACAACTAGTTACAAGCAACTGAAGCAGGCAGAATATTGTATGTTGTATACATACACATACACACACACATGCACACACACACACATATATGCTGGTCTTGTTGTATTCGGGTCTTTTCTTGTGTAAGATTGAGATTGTCTTGGCAACGTTTGGGCGAGGTCTCACTCGCTATCTTCAGGCTGGTGTTTTCGGCTTTGTGTTTATGTGAGTAAAATATATATATACATACATATACACCAGAGGAAGATTTTTGGATTTCAAGGATTACCATTTTTACCAGCAAAGAATATAGCCATTAAAAGTCAAATTTAAATGTTCTTAGGTTGAGAACTAGTGCCACTTACCATGATGGTTTCATTTTGTTTAAAATGAAATCAGTATTCCCCTTATTGAAACAAGGAATCATTATGAAATATGTAAAGGTTTGGGAGTGAAAATATTCATATAAATGGACAAAAATCCCTTTCAGAAAATTAATATTACCAAATAAATGTTAAATACATTGTCAATCCAGTCTCAACTGATTTATTTGTAGCTAACTCCCAGTCAATTCAGTGGCACTTGGTCGCAGGTGAAATGACATTTTCAGATAGCAAATATAGCTTCTGATATAAAACAAAACACTACAATGAATATGAATATATTGCCTAGAGTCACATTTGGCTATGTAAATTTACTAAATAAAAGAAAATATACATAGATGATTTAAAGGTTGTTTTTGAGTTTTGCTTTCTAGATCATTACTATTTCACCCTTTATTTCTATTGTTTCAATCAGAGGTGATATTGTCAATGTGCAACAGTATGACTCTGATGAATTCTTTCCCTTTCTTGGTATGTTTATATATTCTATGTCTTTTTTATTAATTTCTTTTAATGAATTTATTTTGTACTGTAATGATGAATACACTCTCACTTTTGTATTGAGTGGCAGTTATATAAATTGATGAAGCAAATATAAAACTTCATATCTGAAATTTAGAAAATTTTGTAGTTCAGATTTCTTGTGGGGTGAATGGAAAAATTACTTGGAGATATTGTGACATTTAGTATATAATTGCTCATGCACCATTATAATTTCTAATTATTACTGTTCTCCAAGTGGATTACAAAAACCAAGTTATAGCATTTCTTTCTTCTTGCAGTTAACACAGAAATCTTGTAACATTTTGCTAGAATTTTCATAAACAGATTAAATAGGACCATAAACCATTACAGGTTCTGAAAATGCTCAAATATGAGAAGACTTATGTTACAAAATGAACTAGTCACAGGGCATATTGCTTATTTTTTCCTCAAAGCTTGAATTTAAAGATAATTTGGGATTTAGAAACTCAAATTGGATTCTAACTATGAATTGAATAAAAGTGATACTGCAATCTTTTAAATATATGATTTTTCTCCATTATAAATGAATGTTGGTTTCAACAGGATCATATCATTCAGTCATCTTCAAAGCAAGCAAGCTAGGATACTGTTCAGTTTTTATTTATTTTATAATAAACATGAATATTAGGGCTGTGCACATTTCAAAAACAAAATTAATAATGGAAGGCCTGTTATTTATTAAAAGGACGTGATCTAAAGCCATTGTGATTCAAAAGAAGACTTACTAAATAAAATTTCTAACATTCAAAATGGTATTATTGCATTGTTTCATTATGCAAAATAAAATAGTTACTACATTCTTGTATCAGCTCATTTAAATTTTCCATATTTTGATGAGTATTAATTTTGCCATTTATAAAACAGATAAAATTCTGCCAATTTCTGAACAATTATTTCCTCTTCTCAAGCTGAGCAATAGGTCAAACTATAAAATAACAGAGTTGGAAGGGACCTTGGAGATATTCTTGTCCAACCCACTGCCTAGGCAGGAAACCCTACACCACATCAGACAAATGGATATCTTATTAAATCATTTTTCAAGCAAAAATAGTTGCAGATATTTCAATAGCCATGAAAATTAACTTTACTGCTAGAAGCAGGAAACAATATAATTTTTGCTTTGTAAGATCCATCAAATATACTTATATAATAGGTTTAAATTTGATACAAATATCTTCATTGTTTAGTTATTGCTGTTATTTTGTCAAAGATTTCCCTCAAAATTTTGAGGGTTTACTGTATTCTCACCTATAATGGAACAGAGTCCGTTTTATTATAACCCACCATCACCTATTCTATAATTATATATTTTATATGGGATTCCTATAGGAATTAAATAACATAAATGTAAGGTTTTACAATATAATTTCTGCCTTGAAACATATAAGAATGCCATATGGGGCCATACAATGCCTTGCCTAAATATGACTCCTAAACTTGTCTCAATTTATTATATCAAACTTTTGGCTTGCGCAGAATGATTATTGATTTCTCAAAAACATGGAGTTTATAAATTCTAGTATCCGCTTTGCTCATAACATGAATTTAACTGAGACCAAAGTAGCCATATCACTTTATAGATTAAGAGTGTGTCTCACCTGCAAGCTTTAACTTACTAATCTTTATAGGCATTTGTTCCAGATTGGTCCTTCTTTTTCAATAAGGTCAGATATCCAGTTATACATATATCCTGTACATATAGTGTACACTCTATCCTGTATATAGCCCTGCTTTATAGTTTTTAAATAATTGATAGGCTGATACTTTTGCAAAACGTTTGAAGCCTTTTTTAAAATACAGTTATCCAGATATAATATGTTTGAAAGTATAAGGAGTGAGAAATTTAAGAAATGCTTTTGTCCTTTATATTGCTTTTTGGATGTTGCTAATGTTAATGTTTTTGTAAATAAATTAAACAGAAGGATAATAATAGCCATCCCTGATTAGTTCCTCTTAAACTGCTCTTGATGTTTATACATCTGACATAATACCTATCATTTGGAATTCTATCATTTTGTACAAACTTATAAGATTTATATATATAAAAAGCCTTGGTTAAAAAAAAAAGGAAGGTAGGAAGTTCCTTTTTTGTACAACAAATGTCTCATTCACTGAAAACTATATTGAATGCAATTGACCTCTGCTTGTAATTTCATATTATCAGTGACAAAAAATCTCTCCAGGGTTTCTTTTATATGTTTATTAATAAGGACTACTGTACCAAGATTTTATCCCAAAACAGAAAGTCTGAGTAATCTTTATGAATTTTCAGCTATTAAGATATTCCATAGTCTTCAGTTAGAACAATTAACCAGTGGAACAGCTTGCCTCCAGAAGCTGTGAATGCCTCAACCTTGGAAGTTTTTAAGAAGATGTTGGATAGCCATTTGTCTGAAATGGTGTAAGGTTCCTGCCTATGCAGGGGGTTGGACTAGAAGACCTACAAGGTCCCTTCCAACTCTGCTATTGTATTGTATTG
>JAPKID020004500.1:0-11646 GCA_026931265.2 Tropidonophis doriae | reverse complement strand
AGCTCTAGAAATGAGGCAGTTTTCCCCCAGTGATGGCTTTCTGGAAACTTTGAAAGGCTGAACATTGCCAGAGAGCCTTATGAAATGATTGCAGTTGTTACTTCTTGGCTATCTATTTTTTATTGTTGCATATATAATCATTGCTTTAATTGTTAATTTAATGTTTTATTTCAAGGTTCTAATGTTTTATTTTTCCTGCATATTCTTAGTGCACTTTAGTAGGTTGCAAGCTAACATGAGTCATGAAGTTTGGGTGGCATACATGTTTGATAAATAAATCCAGGAAATAAATCAGTCCTGGAGAGTTGGAGGGAATGTAGCAGAGGTGGCATTCAGCAGGTTCTAACCAGTTCTGGAGAACCGGTAGCGGAAATTTTGAGTAGTTCAGAGAACCAATAAATACCACCTCTGACTGGCGCCACCCCCATCTATTCTCTGCCTCCCGAGTCCCAACTGATCGGGAGGAAATGGGGATTTTGTAGTAACCTTCCCCTGGAGTGGGCAGGGAATGGAGATTTTACAGTATTCTTCCCTTGCCATGCCCACCAAGCCATGCCACCCCCACCAAGGCACACCCACAGAGCAGTAGTAAAAGATTTTGAATCCCACCACTGGAGTGTAGGGAGCTGTGTCATTCATTTGCCCTCTGGTAAATGTGTGAGTTGTGATTGGCAATGGCCCTTTGACAACTATTTTATCAGTAGGCAATCCCTCTCCCAGAGTAGTCATTTTATGAGAAGACACATGGTCAAAATCTCTGTGTGCTTCTCTTGCCTACCTCCCATTTGCACAATTTAAACTCCTGCATATGATTACATAGGAGAAAATCCCACTGATTTCTTTGGGGAGACAGCCTGTACTTCCCCCAGCATGTATAAAATAAATTAACTGATGCATCTGCTTGCACAATGTAGATATGTAAATAAACTGTGTATGTCTGGAACAAAGTCAAACCTTGATCCCGTCCCTCTTCAAATTTCAGATCTATATTTCAGGACCAGAGGTGTCTGATTTAGTATCTCTCAAGAAATAGTCTGCACATCCGTTGACCTGCCAGAAAGTGGTGATGAAAAGTCCTCCACAGCTTTTAGAACCAGGTACGCCCACTCCTTTTGTGTTATCTCCCCAGCCTCCACTTAAGTTAGCAACCGGTAGCATTAGCAAAAAATAAAAATAATTGCCTGCCTCATTTTGTCCAGCTGAGAGCCATCCTTGGGTGATGGTTGGTTTGTTCAGGATGCTTTTTGCACTCTTGACAGGAGGCAGCTGCTTGGCTGTTATGCCTGCACTTGGCAGCCTCTAAAAAAACCACATTTTTCTATCATTTGTTATGTAATATTTTTCTACATGGGCCAAAAATGCAAACGCCACTGTAATAGATGGGGTTCATCTTTTATCCTCCCTACTGGGTTTTCTCTCTTCGAATTAAACAAGGCAAGGAAAGCATGCAGGTTATAGCTTCTGGAATTGTGTCCAACCCAAGAGTGAAATCCAGCAGGTTCTGACAAGTTCTGGGGAACCGGTAGTGGAAATTTTGAGCAGTTCAGAGAACTGGCAAATGCCATCTCTGGCTGGCCCCAGAGTAGGGTAGGAATGGAGATTTTGCAGTATCCTTCCATGCCCACCAAGCCATGCCCACCAAGCCACACCATGCCAACTAAGCCATGCCCACAGAACTGGTAGTAAAAATTTTTTTTGAATTTTACCACTGGTCCAACCCCCTTCACCAACAGTGGTTATAAGAGGCATGTGTACTTCCTTCTAGATACCCTCTCTATGTGTGTTGAGAGTATGTCTATTCCCCCCTTATGCTGTGTCTGGCTGCATTACGAAGCATAAAGCTGCTTGCAAACTCTCCTCTCCAGGTCATATGACCAGTGGTCAAGGGCCTAGAATGGCATAGTGGCTAACATTCCAATTGTTGTTTCAATCTTTTCTTGAAGACCTCTAGTGATAGAGCACTAACAACCCCAGGAGGCATGCTAGTCCATTGATTAATTGTTCTTACTGTCGGGAAATGTTTCCTTAGTTCCAAATTGGATCTCTCTTTAGCAACCTTCCACCCACTGCTTCTTGTCCTCTCCACAGGTACTTTTGAAAAATAAATCAACTCCCTCTTGTCTGGGACAACACTTTAAGTACTGGAAGACAGTAATCACATCATCCCTAATCCTTTTCTTCGTAAAACTAGACATATCTAATTCCCACAACTGTTCATCATACAGTTTAGCCTGCCCATTCCTTATAATTTTTGTTGCTCTTTTCTGTACTCTTTCTAGGGCCTCAGCATATTTTTTTCTGTATCATGGTGACCGAATGGAATGCAGTATTCCCTGTGTGGCCTCACTAGTGTATTATAGTGGTACTATCACTTCTTGCACTCTTGATGCACTCTCTCTCTCTCTCTCTGTGTTAATGCAGCCTATGATTACATTGGCTTTTTTTGCTGCTACAGAACACTGCTGGCTCATATTTGATCATACTTACTACTGTTGAGCTAGTTATTACCTGCTCTCTACCTGTGCTTTTGCTTTTTTCCTGTGCAGGACCTTAACTCTCTCACCACTGAACAGCATCTTGTTGGATAGGGCTCAAAACTCAAGTCTGTCAAGATTTTGATTTTGGGATCACCTGCCTTATCTGTAAGGCTAGTACTGCAGTGAACCTGAACCAAGGACTTTCAGCCCACAGCTCAGGGGTCTTGCTAAAAGATCGCTTCTTTATGATGTAGATGCAGATTAAGGAAAAGCTTTAATTGGAAGTTCACTTGCAAAAGCTCCTTCTTGATGCTTGACCTGCAAAAGGCTAACAGACTCTTCTTGCTGTTTTGAGCCTTGCAGCCAACATTGATAGGAGTGGGCTGACTCTCAATGACTAAGGAGAAAATGGATGAAAAGGAAAAGTTGTTGTTGCTGTTGTTTGTTTGTTTTTGTGCACGGAGTCAGTGTTGACTCCTGGCAATTGCCTGGACTAGTCCGTGCAATTTTTTAAGGCAAGAAGTTGTATTTCCTTGCCTCCTTCCTTGGGATGAGAAAGAGTGACTAGCCCAAGATCTGGTTTTCTGCTATGGCGGCACTAAAATTCAGTTTCTCAATTATCAGTTTGGTGCCTTAATCATTACACCCCTCTCCATTGGCCATTTTAAGATGTGTAGACTTCAACTCTCAGAATTCTGGAAGTCAAATCTTCAAATTGCCAAAGTTAAAAAACAGTGTACTGCATCACATTGGCTCTCTAATATCTAGTTAGGAACTCTTTGTTATTGTTTATTATTATTGTTTAAATTTATATACCACCCTTCTCCCTTCCGGGACTCAGGGCAGTGTACAGGCAATAATAAAATCACAAGTAAAAAACATAGAAACCTTTTAAAAATACATTAAATGATAAATAGCCTGTCTTAAAACCATCATTAAAATCCCTGCTAAAAAAACATTTAAAACTATACCATTTAAAACTATGCCAGTCCAAAACTATGCCAGGCCAGCATAGTTTTAATTCCTGTGTTTGCATGGGACTTAATTATATTCCTTGGTCTCAACAGATGTATGGGTGGATGTGAATGAATGATCTTCCCCTCTGAGTTCTGATTTCATTTTATTATTTCATTCCATCCCATTCCATTTCTAGCTGAGAGCAGAGCTTTGACACCATGGTGCTAACTTTGGGGGACTAGGATTTCCTGGGCCGTGACCTGTTCTGAGAGAGCAAAGTGCTAAGGCAGAACCTGTCTGCCTGTGACTCGTCCTGTCTGATCTGAACACTTTTCCTGAGGTGTGTATCATGACAGAGGGGGGTGGTTGGCAACTACTCCTGTGTGCTTAGAAGAGTGATTGCCAGGTTCTGAACTTCTTAAGCTGATCTCCGTCAGCAGTGACAAGAGCTTTGGAGCAGAACTCCTGGCTTTCAGGTCTCAGCTGTGATAAACTCGGCTCAGATCACTTAGTCCCTGGAGTGTGTGTTGGCATTTCTGCTCCTCTTAAGTTCAGGATTGTTGCTCTGTTGCTGATGGGGAAAACTCAGAGAGGGGCTTTTCAGTGGATGTGCAGCCGAGAGCATCAGCAGTGGGTGTTTCCAGCATCCTTGAATGCTGCCTCCTGCTGCCTTTACAAGAAGGCAGCTCTCAGGCAATGGGGGTGGACAGGCGGCAGAGAGCCTCGGCAGCCCTCTCGCTCGGCTTCCTCTCTTTAATCTTCTCTATCACAGCCTTCAGCAGCAGCTACTGGTGTGAAGGAACCCAGAAGGTAGCCAAACCATTCTGCAGTGGACTTGCAGGTGGCACCCACTGCATTGGGACAAACAGCCCAGGTGGGAATGACAGCAACGTGGTTCAGTACATCTGGGAGACAGGAGACGACAAGTTTGTGGATCGAAAGTTTCATGCCGGTATTTGGCATTCTTGTGAAGAGATGATCAGTGGAAAAGGTGAGTGCCCTTCTGGGAAACAGTCTTCCTCATCCTGATTTTCTTGGAGAGAGTAGATAGTTGTGTCAACTCTTTCACATTTTGGCTGGGTGGCTGTGGTGCAATTAATGTTACAACTGCAAGACACCCCCTCCCCCCAATGAAGCATGACTCCTATTAACTCCTCAGATTATATCTAGTATAGCTGTGTAGCTCTGTGTGCAACTTGTGAAAGTAATGTGGTATTGTCTTCTTCTGGATTTATGTTTACACCCCAATAAGGTTTATGATTTCTCAGTGATCTTCCATCCAAATAATAATCAGATTTGTTGCTGCTTGATTTTTCAGGATCATCCAGTCAGATTGCTGTTTCCACCTGGTAAAAACAATGTTCAGATTTTAGCTGTTTTATTTATTTTTTAAGCCTTACTCTTCCATATATATAATGGAAGCATTTCTTTACATATTACTTACATTCCATTTATAAACAAACAATTAAATTACACACACATTGTGTTAGTCTATAATGTGATTTGAATTGGCTTTGCATGTTACAGTACAATGTAACATGATTTATGTGCTGAGACATGTAATTGTGTCCATGATGATTTGATCAATAAATTTGGGATAAAACAAACCATGGCTTAGTGCATATCCAACCAATTCTAAAATAATCTTCAAAGACTATGAAATGCTTTCAGGGAGGATACAATCTATTACCCGATGGCATCTGTTGCAAAGTTATTTCCCAAAGCTGTGTTGATAATTATTGCTCAACCTTTTAGGCAATTCACAGATCAAAATTCTCTTGCTATTTTAATATGGGGTTGGAAGGGGAGAAAAGATTATAAGGATTAAAACAATTTGTCCCATATTCTCCTTATCCAATACAAGAAGGGACATCATAGAAGCTTTTTGGAGAGAAATAGGCCTATTGCCTGATTTCTACCAAATCAGAACCTTAAACTCCAGCCATAATAAATATTTAGACTTTAAAGGGCCATAAGACACTCTATTGTTTGCAAAGAATACAGCAGAGTTAACACTGAAATGAATAGTATTTGGGTGGAAAAGAATTAAATCTCATAATGATATCTCTTTCACCCAATTTATAAAATAACTAGAAAAGTGTCTAAAGGCCTTTAATGAAGAAGGTAGCTATATAAATCTTTTTAATAAATAAATAAAAGAAGTAAAAAAAGTGAGATAGAAAATTTTTCACTTTGTTTCCAATTTTAGGATATACAGAATCACACAAACAGATACTTTTATGCAGAATAATAATTGGTGTTAAATCTGGGGAATTTGGAGGAGTTTGTATTTTAAAATACAGCATATAATTGAAAAAGATAACACCTTGTTCCCTTATTCAGAAGTTTGGGACCACCAGTAAAGATGGATTCTGGGAGAATCAGGGTAATTGCCTTTCACCTATATTAGTAAATAAAAGGGAGTTGTTGACACCATTCATCATGCTTTAATGTGTGAAGAATATAATAGCTTTTATTAGGTATATGGATTTGTCACATTCCTTTATTGGGTATATGGATTCTTCAGACTCTACACATTTACCAAAACAGTAGCAGAATGATTCAAATTATAACTGAGCAGAAAAGGAAACCTGAGTAGGCAGCCAAGGACAGAATTAACATTGCAGATCAAGGGTGGGATTTCCAAACCTTTATTTTATCTTCAAATAGAGGCTGAGTGCAAGACATTAAACTGTAATGGTCTCTGACAATTGCGACACAGCACTCTTTTAGTTACCTGTAATTGTTTTTCCTGAGCAAGAATAAGTCCATTTACGAGGACATGTGGGGGAATAAAAAGCACACATATGGATGAAAATTAGGTTTGGAGAAGTTTTCAGGCTGATTTTTCTTTGAAAACTGCAGTCAGCTCCCTCTCTTGCCATAGATATTAATATAAGATATAGATACATCTTATATCCAAAAGTTTTGGAACTGTCATTTGCTGAAATGATCTGTTCCTTTACCCATAAAAGCATAAAATGGGAGCCATAAAGTCACCTCTTCTTTGACCATACAAGGGCTAGTTGGCCTCTGGAAAGCCTTCCTCTGTGAGCATCAGCCTTACTGGAGTAAACTGCTCCATTTTACAGGATGGTAGCACTGAGATTCCTAAGGAAATGATGTTAAAATGCACTGAGCCCTTGGAATGTGCTCTTATGAATGCTTGCCTTACGTATTTGTAGGAGGGAAGCAAAATAAATCTTCACCGTGTTTACTTTTAATGAAAAGGGCTTCTCCATTTTCAAGTAATTGAATAAAATACATATTGTTTTGCTCCCTGAGTTCATGACCAAACTGTAGCCTCTGGAGACATGACTGTCTGCCAGCGTAGATTTCCTGCCATTTTGAAGCTTGTAACAATAAAGGTATTACGGGTCAGTTCTTTACCTCAGGTTTGAACAAATGAATTCCAGAAATTTCTCTGCCTCGAGCAAAAGAAAAAGGAGATCCTTGTTCCTGCCAATGTGATGTGTCTCTCCCTACTTCATTTTCTAATCCTCTGTGCTTCTCACCCCCACTATGAAAAAGCTGACCTCTCTTGCTGAATGAATATATGCAAACCCATCTTAGTCATGGTGCTACATAAATCCTCCCAAATAGAAGATTCTGAAGGTTTTGGCTCCACCCACTCTTGAGACAATTATATGGGTCACAGATGAGGTGCTGGAAACCAGTTTTTAGTCCTGCCCTTACAGCCCATTTTCTTTCTGCCGGTTTCCAGTCAGCCCTCACTGCATGCCTGAAGATGGAAGCTGCATCTCACTATTAGTATTGCTAGTCTTACCACTTGGTTTCCGGCCCATGGATCACAGCGTCTTTCTAGTTTTGTTATCTCTTTTAACATTAAATATGATTTGCATCAGGATGGTGGATTATAACACCAAAACACTCAGGTCAGTTGCCTGCTTCTGCAAATTGTCTGTTGTTGGCAAGCTGAGCACCATCCACATATCAGCTCTTATTTCTTTGAGTCCAAGCTGCATCATGCATTGGGAATCATAACAGTTTCTATATTCTTGAAAGAAGTGTTTTATAATTAGTGTCTATATTTTTTCTGAATCCCCTTGTATCATATGTACAGGAGATGCTTCAGAAAGTGCAGAAGAATTTAGATCTGGCTCCCAAAAGTGGGTGGGGGTGAAACCATTACTAAGCCTGAGAAGAAAGAAAACGTGAGGCTCAAAACCGCCCTGCCTTGATCTTATTCTCTTTTTTAAAAAGTGGGGGGCAGCAAAGGTTATGTAGAGGCTTTCAAAATTCTGTTATTATACCTTGCAACAATAAAGTAGCATCACTGGAATTCCAGTAGTGTCTGTTTCTTGACCTGGTCTGCCTCAAAGCAAATTTCATATTAGAGTCTGCTCAAGAGGAGATGTTTTTCACAGCAGGTACTGTACATCTCTTTCTTGGGACTGGATTGGTAAGATTAGAATTACCCAAACTGGAAGGATTTATACAATGATTTACCTAAAGTTTTCTCCACCCTCCATTCCATTCTAAACAGTATTCCACTGAGTCACTCCACAGGCAATTTGGACCAGTGCACTGGTGTGATCATAGGTTAGCACAAAACATTTGTGCCTATAGCACAAGGCTTATCCACTTTGATATTCAGATGATTCCGGCTACAAGATAAAATAAGCAATGCTAGAAGAGACAACATCATCCACTTCACCAAAGGACAGTAGACTTAGAAACTGCCTACTGCAGAGGTAACATATAGCTTTGTCCTTCAGAAGACTCACGGATACTCTCCCTTCTATATGATTTAATAGTAAAGCATCCGTAACGATCTGAGGTGAATCATTACAGTCATAGAGAGATAGTTTGTAGTAATTGAGAGAGAAATTGGACCAAATTCTGGGATTGAAAAAACAGCTCCAGATTCCACTTATTTCGAAATAAAGAGCTTTTTAAAGTTTTAAACTTGCATAAATCTTTCACTGAGTGTTGGAGGAAAATCACCCAGTATAATAAACCTTGTCATTCTGGAGATTGTTAGTATACCGTATATATATAAAATAAGAATTTACACATTTCCTGTAAATGTGATTAAGAGGAGAAGTGGACAAATGTTCCATCCTTTTGTGCAAAGCTGACACTCTCAGTTCCCAGACCTCTAAAATCGAACAAACCATTGATCTATGATCTTGTTGGAGGGACCACCTGTAAGGAGTACTCTGGCAATCTTCTCCTTCTCCAGGTCTTCTCCATGATCTAGAGCAGGACTGGGCGAACTTTGCAACTTTAAGTCTGAAGGACTTCAGCTCCCAGACTTCTCCAGGCTTAAAGTTGCAAAGTTTGCCCACCCCTGATCTAGAGAGAAGTTTGGAGATCCAATTCACCAGTTCCATTTTCTGCTGCAATCATGAGCATTGATAAAAACAAAGCTGCCTAGTGCTTCTTCAGAAGTCCCAAAATAATTTTTTTCTAATGTGTGCATGACGGAAGTTGTATGCAACCCAGGTTCCTCTAAAACAGGGCTGTCAAACTCCTGGCACGCAAGCTTGATGCGTCATGCACTGGCCATGCCAACGCCTGATTTAGCGAAGGGGGAAACAGTCCAGATATGTCGCGTGACATTGCCTTGATAACGTGAGTTTGACACCCCTGTTCTAAAACCTAGAAAATAAAATTGAAACACATCAAGGTTATTCAGGGTTTATCTACTGAGTTGTCTCTCTGAAGATGCTGCATTTCCATAAATAGGAGATACAATTGGTTATTTAGAGACTCTGTGCTACTGGGTGATAAACTGAGTCCCTCAGAGGAGTTCCTGATAAGATAATGTTATCCTGGCATTTGAGAACAAACATAAACCTGCTGATGGATTATACTACCAACAGCCCCTTTTGTAAAAGCGCAAGTAACGCAAGTGAGAAGAGACGCTCCAGAACAAAAGCTGCCTGGTTAAATCTGCATCATGGTACCATAAACAAATACCAGAATAAGACACATGAAACCAAGTGGATGGATGCTTTCCCCAAAGATGACTTCCACAGGGATTTTCATTCCAAATAAAACAGCAATGGAACATTTTATCTCAGTGCTTCTGGCATTCCTGCCATCTGCTTCCAACTTGCTGCTTGTGGGAAGCTCTTGTTCCTACAAATGTTAGGAAGATAAGAACCTGAGTGGGTAAATATGATACTTGTGTTTCTTTTTAAAAATTTTTTTAAAATTTTCAAGTGCTCATTTTATGTGCCTTATAGGTGAGAAATGCAGAAGCTTCATCAGCCTGACACCCCCAACAGTTCAAGGTAATTATATATTGTCAGTGTTTCAAGTTCTTTCTATATTTATATCTAGTGTTCTGAATCACAGAGGAAAACAATCTTTTAACACACACACACACATCCAGGTTTTATGAAACATACATTGCCTTAGATGGATGTTCAGAATTTTTGCTGAATATCACATCTGGGCCTGGATGAGACAGTCTTTCATTCTTCATGCAGTCAGTCTACATGTCAGCTTAGCGATAAATCTTAAAGAGGTCCAACCTGGCTTTCTAACTTGGAAGTGGGAAAAGCAAGACTCTTCTGCAGAGTGAGTCCAATCCTCATGGCAAATTGATGGCAGAATGCTGATAATTAGTGTCTCAAACATCTGATGAGTTCCAGATTGGGGAAAGTGGTTATACTCACCCATCCGTAAAATCAATTGCCAGCTCCTCTGAAAAGAAATCAAATTTGATAACCACATACAGTATGTAGCTCTATTGCTAGTTTATAGAAACAATATATGCCTTTAAAATAGTCTTAGTGCACTGATTTTGTGTGTGTGTATATATGTTACAGGAGTTCTATGGTTGTCCATTGCTGCAGAGATCCTCTATATTATTTTACTCCTGATGGGCATCACTCTCATGTTGATTGAAATCTGTCATTCCATCAGCGTCCTGGATGGGCTGAAGCTTAATGCATTTGCTGCTATATTCACTGTTTTAGCAGGTAACAAGTTTGGTATTGCTTCTGTTGAGAGTTAAAGTAAGCCAAAGGAAGAAATGATCAATACAAAGACATTATTTTTTTATAGCAGACATAGAAAGATCAGTTCTTAAGGAGGGGAAGAGTTATCTTGTTCTAAGATAATTAGCTGCTGATACTCAAACTCTCCATATTAAAGGGTGTTTTTGTGTGAGGAAAAACTGCCACCCATTTCAACAAAGGAACAAACAATTTCTAGGAAGTGATGGCTGCAATAACAGTCAAGGAATGGACAGGAACTCCAAACAAGATGGAAAACCTGGTTTGAATGGTTCTTAGTCATCTCCAGTTAGTACAATTCCTCACACCAAAGGCATTGAAGTGGATGGATTAGTTCTCTACTTGTCATCTTCTGCTTATTTATCTTTTACCCCCACCATCATTTAACTCTCTTCAAATATGTCTTTCCCCCATCCCTTGGGAAATTCACTCAGTACTTTATATGCCCTAGAATCAATTCATCAAGGAGTAATTTGTTGAAACTATGATTGACTATTACAGGTCTCCTTGGAATGGTGGCTCACATGATGTATACAACCGTATTTCAAATGACAGTAAATTTTGGTCCAGAGGACTGGAGGCCTCAGATGTGGGATTATGGCTGGTCTTACTGGTAAGTTTTGAAGCAAAACGTATCACAAAAAGTTGTGCATGAGTCAAATCATTCTGAGGGAGCCATTAACATTAAAAGCTATCTTTTTTATTTCTTATCTCAATGACAAAGTACTGTAGCTATGTCTGAGAATAGAATCATAAGACCTTGCAGGCTCGCTTCTCAAGTGTATCACAATGGTGCTTAATATTGATGGTGACATCTTAACAGCAACGGGTTATGCATGAAGTTCAAAGATGAAAAACATCTTGCCTTTCTCTGAGTACAGAGAGCTCTGTATTAGGCTATCTTTTTCCTATCACTGAGGTTTAGCAAAAGAATGATTCCTTTCTATACATATATTGACCCCAGGAATTTCATCAAGTTGCCCCAAAAAAATAGAGTGGGGGAGTAGCTGAAGTAGATGAGAACATGAATCTCCCATCTGCATAAGCTTTGTTAGTTTAGCAGCCAGCCAAATAGAGATCTGCTGGAAGGGATATACTTTACAAATATATTCAAAACCTATAAAAAGGTATTAGCTGCTCAGTAACCATTCTGGGGGGGGGGGGGGGGGGGGGGGGGGTGGGGGGGGGGGGGGGGGGGTGGGGGGGGGGGGGGGGGGGGG
>JAPKID020004499.1:0-11646 GCA_026931265.2 Tropidonophis doriae | reverse complement strand
CCTTCCGTCCTTCCTTCCTTCCTTCCTTCCTTCCGTCCTTCCTTCCTTCCTTCCTTCCTTCCTTGGAAATTTGCATCCTGATAGTAATAATTTACATTATTAGTATCAGGTAATAAACTAACAGAATGAAAAAGTAAAGATGTACAGTGTTATATTTAAAGCAAATCAATTAAGTGCAAAGTTTGAATACCACTAAAAAGATTACCTTAAATTTAACCAGAATAGTAGGAATGAATAAGCACAATAATTTTTAGAAGTATCATTGGACTTTTATTGTGCCCTTTTAGTTTGCTTGCTGTACAAGCACAATGCAAATTGGGCTAAAATCAAAGCATCAGGTTGGTACAGATGTGACTTCAGCAATGAATATTAAACTCTTTATCTTAGCTGGTGCACCGGTAATCCCTTGAAACTTGCTACTCAGATGGTATGAGAATTACAAGCTGCTCTGAGAGAACTTCATCTGGCTTTAGAGTATTAGCCTATCCCTAGCATTCCTTGGTGTGCTTTTCTTGGCTCATTTGGCTACGTTTTTTACTTCTTTGGGGAGCCTCTTACCAACCTTGCAAATTTTGTGGATCATCTCCTACTCTATATTGTGACCCTGGAGGAAACACAAAGTTACTAGTCCTCCTTTGAAGAGCACATTTGGGTTTTCACTAACTACCAGTTCTATTTCCAAGAGACATGCCTCAGCATCTTGAAGGCTGTAGTGCACAAGACTGTCTCCATCAGCAAACAAAATTTTACAATCCTAGCAGTAATGCTTTCAATAAAACTGGGAGTTAAAAGCCACAAACTACTAACTGACTGAGAAAAACCAAAGTGGATAGATGTGTTTTCTTTACCACCTTATTTATTATATTTTGCAGTGAATTTACATTATTTTAATGTAGATTTCCTTTAGTCTATATTGCCCCTTTGCATGTATCTGTTACCTTGAATGTCCAATTGTGTAAGATTCACTTAGTGGAAATTGTCATTGAATTCAGTGCTGCTGCTTCCAAATTAATGCTGCTACATAAGGTTATTTCCCAGTGAAAAAAGGCTTCATCTTTCTCTGTTAATTCCTTTGAATTTATTTCAGTAATTTTTAAGCTTATTTTATGTTTGTAAAGCAGCAAACATAAAGTGTTCTTTTAAGACAACTAAGTTGAATTGTATTGAGTGGGATTTAATTGAATGTGGGAAGAGGGACAAGGTTGCAGATTGTTGAAGAACTAACTGGACTGAAAAGTACCATATGTTTTAGCTATCTCTTAATGAAAATTAGTTGAATTGCAAGTCAAAACATACAATTTGGATACACAATGCTTGGATTAAAAAGTCCTGAGTGACATGATGGAGTAGAGCAGTACGATATCGGATTCTTTGGGGGAAGGAATGTGCTTGTCATAAGAAATCTCATGCTCCCATTAGAAATTACTCAGACGATTTGACACGATTCTGTTATTGTTGTTTTTGTCCATGTTTGCTGTTGTGTGTGACGCTCTTTATTTTCTCAAATGCATACACTTTAATTCTTTCTGTACCTTTGTATTGTGACAGAATTAAAAAATGGTAGGCAAATAAGTAAAAAGTTGCCTTTGAGTTTATTTGAACAGTGGTGTCTTAAATGGACCCCTCTGTAGGTTGTTGTTGTTGCCATGATACAGACATGGATTGCCCTGTGTCATTCCAGGATATATTTTCAGCTATCAATTTTGCCTCAGGATATAGAGCACATAATTATATAGAGTAGTGTATACCCAATAGTGATGCTGCATAATTAGTAGCTTTAAAAAAAAAAATACAGGCAGCATTGCACATATACCTTTGTTTAAAATATGAAGGGTAGTGTTCAAAATGAAGGCCCTAATTGACAAGAGCAAGATACTAAAGAAATCCCAAACAATCTAAGATACCGAACCATTCTCTGTACTCTTTTAATGCGGCATTTGACAACAGTTTTTACAATATTTGTATCAGAAAAAAAATGTTAGAGGGAATAGGAAGCAGTAACATGGCAAAGCGGTAGAGTTTTCATGGGGGAGGAAGACATTTGCGAAAAGAAGAGAAAATCCTGGGAGGAGAAAGGAATGTTTTTATTCAGTCTTCCAAGCAGTCCATTTCCATCATCATCAGAGATATCACTATTTCAGTTGAACTTCTGGCTTGCAGATCGCTATACTGTTATAGATAGCTACTGCCACAATAGTGCTGGGACAGGAGCCTCTTTCCTTTCCTTTTTAAAGAGAGAAGCAGTTCTAGCAAGTGAAAGAAGCTTTTTGTCCAAAGCTCTTTTCAGCACGTAAGGTAAGACCTATTTGCAGCAAGATGGCTGGAAAATGGAAGTTCATCAAAACAAGTATCAGGGTGGTGTAATAATTAGAGAACAGACCTATGGAATGGAGGGCCATGGAGGTGTTTTGATCTAGTGGAGCTAACAATTTCAGGATACAATATACTCTTGTACACTATCAGGAGCCAAATGATGGGGCTCATCTGTTAAATTAAATGAAGCTACTTTTTTTTTATCTCAGGTCTTCCATTCAGATGAGATCAAGGATGATTGCATACACTTCAGAGAAGAGAGAATAGTCCATTTTATTCATTAGCCAAAATTGCTGTTGACTAATATTTGGAAGGGAAACAGGAAAGCCTTCAACCAAAATGTCAAGCACCAAAGAAATAGGATGATCCAAGCAGTTAAATGAGTGTAAGGATTTATTGTAAGTTTACGCTTTCTAGAAGAGTCTGTACTACTAACAGTCAAGGAAAGTTAGAGGAAGTTAAGAATAGAAAGTATTTCAAAGTTTACTGGACTTAGCTCTCTTGTGGACCCATAGGGATTCATGATTGATGATGCATTTGACGCCTCCCTTGAGCATGGGCTCATCATCTTCTACACATTCAAATAACTCCACACTACCACCATCTTAAATTTTTTTCTCTCTCTTATCAACTGTTGCCAAATTTCCCAATTGTGTGCAGTATCTTTACCCATTTGTTCATAATCCATTAAGTAGTAATGTTATTTAACTTGTGGTTTCAGATTACTCTTATCAAACCAAGTAGAACATGATCAGCCTTAAGGGATATAAATACAGTCCAACAGTAGCAGCCCAGCAATTGAGTAATAGCAAAAAGCTAAAGATTTAAATTCTCACAGCTTATATTATAAAATTAATTTACTATGAGGAAGCAATATCAGGAACCTCTGGCTCAGTTAGAATGAACAGGCAAGCAGTGGTTGAGAATGAGAATAATTTGAAAAAATATTATGTAAACTACAGGAATACAATATTTTTTCTTGAATATTCCTTCTGGAATATTTTGGGAAAGAATCCAGTCCTATATATGCTAGTTTGAACACAAAAAATACAGGTTTGCAAATCTGATTGCAGTGGATTGTAATTCTAAATCTGAAAGTTAAATCAAAATTGAATCTGTGATTTGGTATGTCAAATCAAGCCCAGTTCTATGAGATATTTTTCTCTCAAAATGCATCTGAAAGCACCAAATTGAATGCTCAGAATAGATTAAGAAAATTGAACTTGATTCCAATTGATTTGGAGTCATTCTTATTATCACATGCTTAGAGAATACAAGTTCTCATTCTACTGGACTCTGTCATGCACTATCTCTTACTGACCTCTGTCTGACTCCACCCCTTTTAATATCCCAAATGTAAAAAAAAAACCAAGTCATTGTTCCTGATCTTCAAAGCAATAGTTGGGTGAATATTTTCAGTATGGACAATTCACAATTTCACAGGAATAAAAAGGTGCATCAAATAACATTGGCAACAGGGTAATTGCAATTACAAAGTGCAATGGCCATCTTCACATGGCACACTGTACCTAAACAGATGAGCAGGTTTCTAAATAGACAGAAGGATCTGTTTTATAGTAAAACTAAGAAAATCTTGGTTTAATCACATGCTTCACCACAATTTGCCCAACCCCAAAATTAGCTCCATTTTCTGAAATGTGTTATGCAAAGCCAGTTTCTGTATTCTCAAGTCATGATACCCCCTTTCTTTGGATCTTGAATGCAAGTTATAAATAGACATAGCTCACACAGGCTTTTGCAGTCCAGGTATGTCAATATCAGTTGTTTCTCATTTGAGTCAAAAGACAGTTACTTAAATCTTTAAAATCCAAACAAAAAACTTGGCTGGATGTTATAGTATTCCTTGTTCATGCAAGCCACATCTCAAAAGTTTCTCCACTGCCCTTGAGCTACTGTTCTGAAATTCTGATTTGCATAAATAATCTGAAAGCAATATTGGTGGAGTAAGAGAAGACAGTGTTTGGTAAAATCAATAAAAATTTCTATGAAATGAAACAAAGTCAATTAAAATAAATATTTCCATTTGATCACTTGTAATATCAACCATCATTCCCTTTTGCTTTCAGGATGCTGTCCTTCTCTAACTTTTTAGTAATCTAGCACCTGGTAGGGATGATTTACTAATTATATTTTAGTTTGAAAAATTACACATAATTATATAAAAATAGAATATCAGCTATAATTGCACACAATCTTAGTCTCTTGATATCTTTCTCAAAAAAGCCAAATGCAGTGATGAATTTTCTCATAACAGCTTTTCAGATTTCTGATACTTTTTCAGGTGTATCAAGCAGCAAAATAATTGGATTGAGTTGAAATTAGTTATATAGCATCTGCTGAGATCATTCTTTGTGTCTAATTGCAATTAGAAGCCTTTTTTATGGAGATGACTTCTATTTCAAGTAGTCACTTATTTCAGATCTGTTGCTAATGCTTCTTTTTTGTCCCTTAAATCAATCACTTATTTTGTGTATGTGTGTGCTCATACATGACAGAAGGTCAATTCACTTTGGTTGTGATTACTAATTGCTGCTCTTATTCCCATTCAATGACATATGAAAATCCTTTGTTTATTGGTTTGTGTGTGTACAAAGTAAATCTAGATTTAATTCTGAATGTATGATGGGTATTTCCAGGTTGTAATAACCAGCTCTTTGAAAGACAAGTGGCATACATTAATTGGTCCCATCAGAATCTTACAAGTTGAAATATATAGGAAATCAAAGCCAATTTCAGTGGCACAGATGACTGAGACTTTTTAGTTGAAAATAATTGAGTTAAAGTGGAAGTTTTAGCCAAGCTTAAGAATCACAAAAAGGATCCATGCTTATGTTGTCCAACTGCTGAAGTGCCAATGTGAGCAATATCAGAAAATAATTGCTCTGTTCAGAACTTTGCAGTGGTTGACAACAAGGTGCCATATTTAACAAGGCTTCAAATGATAAGTTAGGACCAAAGACCTTGTGGTCAATGTGAACAGAGGTAAGACCACTGATACATTGGATTTTGGCTGCATCAGATCTCATAAGAGTGGCAGATTGACCCAATTAATTCTAGCCAGAAGTACTTGATTGGTTGCATGTTCTTCTTTTTTTTCTCATTGAGGCAATACTTAACTGGGTGAAAGCCAAGATGCACTGGATGGTTGGAGTCCAAATGAAATGGTGGATTTTGAATGCTGGATTTTGGGAAGTGTTCAAACCAAAACTAAGTCTTAAAGTTCAGTGGCCTTCATGTTGTTGTCTCTCTCTTTTTTCTCATGTGGTTGTTCTGCAAATAAAACTACCCAGCTTCTATTGACATGTTTACTATTAATTTTATTAAATTAATTTATAAAATTCCCTCTATGTCTTAGTAAAATATGATCTGTAAAACAGCTTATACAAAACTCTTAAGCAAATCCTCATGTCAAAGAAGCCATAACAAATAGCTAACCATTCCAAAACCCCAAATAAACCTTCTCCCAATTTTTGTGAATACCATAACTCAATCAAAATAGGGTAGTTGCCTTCTAAAGTCTGCCAAGAAAAAACCAAATTCTGTAAATAACACTTTTGGAAGGTATGTTTGCATACCTGATATATAGAATAGGAGTTTATAAGATGCTACCATATTTGGGGGGGGGGGGAGGATTAATGCTCCTTGTGTGGAATATGTCGTAAGTTAGTTGTACTATTCTTTTTGTGTAAATCCCTTTCTTTTTCCAATGGAGTACCTTATATCTCCTTATTTTGGTTTGAAATTATGCTGGACACGTCCTGTCAAGGCATGCTTTGAAACAAAAGTAAGAATGGAGTGGCATCTTTATATGGATCAGGATTTGGAACACTATCAACGGTATATTTTCCCTCTTTTTTCTCAATCTTTTGTATAGTCACTGCTGACCATCTGAATATGAGGACATTGATTACACTTTGCTTATGTTGTTCTAGTAATTTTTTAAAGCAAAACAATTGTATTCTCAAAGGCAGCCTAACAATCAGTTGGGGAGCTCCTGTTGCACTATTAGCTGTGTTGGTCATCTGTATCATCGAAATACAGCTCCTTAATTTAAACTAATAAAAAAAATCTTTCTCAATTGGAAAACTATTGGAGACTCATAAAAAGCTTCTTAGAGCCCTGGTGATGCAGTGGTGAAAATGCAATATTACAGGCTAATTCTGCCGATTGCCAGCAGTTCAATCCTGACCATTTTAAGATTGACTCAGCCTTCCATCCTTCTGAGGTGGGTAAAATGAGAACCCAGACTGCTGAAGGCAATATGCTGAAACTATAATCCGCTTGGTTGAATGCAATAAAGCATTATGAAACGGTATATAAGTCTTGCTATTTCTATTCTTATAAATATTACTGCATTGCACGTGCCTTTTTGTTTTGCTTATTTCCTTTTGCTTTTGTGTTTGTATGTTTGTTTGTTTGTTTCAAACTGGAGTCTGCATTAACATATGGTTTATGGTGCTTGTCCTGGTCCTTCTTTTATATTATTTCACTATACTAAATAATTCCTTGAATACAATAAGTCGGACCTTCTCTGTAACTAATTGTAGAGTTCCAGGCAAGAGAGTAATAATTTGGCAACAAAGGTTTTCCTTTGTAGAAATATATATATTTAAAAAAGGAAAAAGAAAGGAGGAAACAGCATTACAATATTGCAAGTTTTTCCTCTCACCATAGAGATAAATGAAAAATGAACTGTGATCACTCACCTAAATTTACTTGTCAGCAAGCTTATACTGGATTCTGAATCCATAAGGCATTCCAAGGCATTGGTCTTCAAAGTATAAAGGAATAACACATAATAGCAGATCTTAATATGCATTCTTTTGTGAATGGCAAAGTCTATGTTGTGCTTATCCTGAGAAACATTGTCAATTTAAATTGATCTAGAGTTTACAGATATGTGTTCCAGGACAAATTCTGGTTATTCTGAGAAATAATTTAAACTGTTCTTTTTAACAGTTATAAAAAAGAATGGGGCTAGAATGGATGCATAATATTATTTAAGCCTTTAAAATTGGATGTTCCTGGCTAATGGGTTGCTTTTTAATGATATTTTTATTACATGGTTGATCTTCATACTTAAAATGTGTGGGTTGTCTGCTTCTGAGAAAGAAAATTACTGCATTTCTGGATTAACCCTGGACACAGCATTATCATCCTTCATTAACATAGATGAATATTTGGAGATGATACAAATGGTTGGTTTTTTTGCAAATGACCACTGGTGTAGCTAAGATGACCAAATCAGTTCCTTGTTTTGGTAAGATAAATCTGAATTGTTTCCCATCGAAAAAGAGGGAAACAGAAGCAGAATAGAAACATATCCTTGTGAGAAAAATAATTTTGGTTTGCTTGAATGAATTTACATTGGCTCTTTGAAATAAAGTTTGATACGGACTTCTATGTGTGATGTCTTCAATGAAACGAGCATGAACAACACTGATAACACAATGTAGTAAACTTTTATCAGGGAACTGGCCCACATAAGCAATTTTTGATTGGGAGTTACTTTCATTTATCAAAATTATAATGATAATATGATGAACAAAAAGAAACAACTGAAAGCAAGAAGTCATACCAATGTTTAAACAAAGAAAAACAAATCTTAGTTTCCCACTGGTAAAATCTATGTCCTATTTCAAAATTTCCCATAAAATTGAATATTTACAAAAAAAGAAAAAAGTATTTTATTCTATTGTCCAGAAATACAAATAAAAATAATAATTAAACATTAATTATTCATTAAGTTCAAAACTTAATTGGAGTCAAAAGATAATTTAAAACTGCACAATTCTGGACAGTTGAATATGAAGGCAAGACAGATTATATTATAAAGCAAGAGGTCTGTTTAAAAGGGACGTCTAGAAAAATGTAATGAGTTGATAAGTGGAAGTGGTGTTTGTTAGTTCAAATTATCTTTTGTTATTATGGTTTTTTACTCAATAAGATAAAGCTTCAGTTTGGAAATTTGATTCCAAACCAGTTCACTTAAGCATCTAAAAGTATTTACTTTTAAGATTTATTCTGAAAGGTTAAATCAATTGTCAAGTTGAACAGGGCACTTCTGAACCAATTCTCCTATTCAGAAAGTCAAAATGGGTCAGTGATTTGAAGCAGAAGTTTGAATTGTATCAGGACTTACTTGCAAATTCATCTTGTGTATGGCTTCTATTGAGCATAGGTGAACTTTCAATAAGGATGGGAAATAATGTGTTTCAATTACATTCTCTTTTAAACAAAGGTGACTCTGTCAGGTCCAGTTGTGTTCAGATTCTCCAATTCTCAATCATGAATTTGCTTTGGCTCATTTAAAAGTAATTTACAAAACTAAAAGCTTATCTGAGGCCACCACAGTTAGAATGATAATGCAAACCAACGATGAGGTCTCAAACCAAGTAAACAATAAGATAAAAAATAGACCTAAGAAAAATGGTTTCAGATATAGTACAAAGATATTGTCACTATAGGTCAGAGACTTTATAATTTAGAATATGCAAATCCACAAAGCCACGTACTGAGGAATATTTTTTTATTTGAAGTCAGATGCAAAGGTGGGATTTTATGGGTTTGGACCGGTTTGGGCAAACCAGTAGCTCCAACAATCGGCTGGAGCGAACCAGTTCGCTCCGACAATCAGACTGCCCACCTACCCACTCCTACACTTTACTGACCTGTATCTTCTCAGCTGATTCACACAGCAGAGTGGATTGCCATGCCTCAGCCATGTTACTCCTTAGCAGTAAGTTTTCTTAAAACTGCATGCATGCGCAGCACACATTAGGCGCATGCACGTGTGCAAAGTGCATAATCACCAAACCGGTTGTTAAACCGGCAGGATCCCACCACTGGTCAGATGGATTCATTTTGCAATTCTGTCACTATTTTTGCAAAGATAAATAACTGATTTATCTGATTGCCAGTAGGGTGGGATATATCAAATGTAGTCAAACACATGGGTATCTAAATTTATTTTGAAATATTTCTTCTTTTTAAATAGGCACCTCTTGAAATATACAAAGTCACTTCACATGGGAGAACAAGTCTGGACTCCCTGTTAGAAAACTCTCAGCATATTATTAACAGAAGCTATGTAGAATGAATATTTCCCATTAAAATATATGGAAGCTATCATTATTTTTATATTTCATCATAAATGAGAACTGTAGGCATTGCCTTTACAACTATTTTGGACTTACTTAAGTGAATTCAGATTTATCTTTCCTGTGTTATGCACATGTTCCTAGCCATGACTATTTGCAGTTACCTAAAACACAAATTTACTGTGTTTTGGCCTTTCACCTTTCATGATTACTACCATTTCTCTCAGTAATTGAATCTATTTCTTGAATGTATGTACTCCTATATATGAAAGACTAAAGTTATATTGATATTTGAGAATGGATCAATTGGAGGTGACTGATGCTCAGCACTAAAATGGATGGGAAAAATGAATTAAAGATTTGAATTGTTTTATTTTTTTTATGTAACAATATAATGCTCTTTGAAAAAGAACATAGAATTGTGAAGTTTAAGGCAATTATTCACAACTTGATGGAGGCATTGAAGCATCATTGTGAACGGAATATGATATGGTGATTTTCTACCGTCTCAATGGTTAAGATACTGGGATTGTTCATGAGTGGTCCAATGCAATAACTAGTTAAAAAAAACCCTGAAGGTTCCGGATTAGTTCTGGAGTACATTTCTCTAATCAATGAAATGTTAATATCACTTTATAATGTCATGGTAAGACTATACGTTGAATACTGCATCCAGTTTTGGTTGCCATGATGTAAAGAAGGCAAGGATATGGGGCATTTTATCCCTGCTGATGTTATGATTCTAGAAAGAGTACAGAGAAGAGCAGGGGACTGGAGGATAAAGGATATAAATAATGGTTGCTGGAATTTTTTGTGTCTATATTTATTTATTTATTTATTTATTTATTTATTTATTTATTTATTTTATTTGACTTATATAACCGCCCCCTCTCCCAAAGGGACTTGGGGCAGTGCACAGGACTTAAAAACACATAAACCAGAATTATAAATACTTAAAATCGAATGAAATTACATCCCCGTGCTAAAATTTTTAAAAATGTTAAAACTCCTTCCCATTTAAAACCCAATTAAAAATTTAGAATACAGATTAAGGCTATACTCTATACTATACTATACTCTTCTCAGCTGTCCTGACTACTCTCTGTATGGACTTTCTACCTGAGGCACTGGGCAGGGAGGAGCGCTTGACCAACAGAACTTTGAATCCATATCATAAATGTTCTCCAGGTGGGTCTGTTGGAATGTTGACTGGTTGCTACGTGACTCATCGTAAGTTGAGAACTACCTGAAATAACAGAATCTTACACGTGTGATTGCTTTGTGCTTGCTCATCCTTATAAGGAATTAATGAGGTCCATTATCTGGACAATTCCATATTTTAAAAAATCCTTCAGCCCGGTTAATTAGGCAACAGACTCTGCATTTTCATTAGAATTAATAGGAGTGTGAACTACCCAGGTAGTCCCTGATTTAACGACGACATTTGGCCCAACGTTTCTGTGGCTAAGTGAAACACCTGTTAAGCGAGTTTTGACCCGTTTTACGACCTTTCATGCCACAGTTAAGGGAATCTGGTTCCTCCGTTGACTTTGCTTGTCAGAAAGTCACTCGCGAAGGGCGATCACAGGTTCCCAGGGCACTGCAAACGTCATAAACATGAGTCAGTGGCCAAGCATCTGAATTTTTATCACGTGACCCTGGGTATGCTGGAACGGTCATAAGTGTGAAAAGCCATCATGAGTCGCTTTTTTCAGTGCTGTTGTAACTTTGGTCACTAAATGAATTATTGTAAGTGGAGGACTATCTGTAATGAAAATGGCATTGATGGAGAGATCCAGGATGTGCCTACCACTAGAGGAGCTGCTCTCCCATCTTCAGGATAGGAATACCGCCTTGTCTTTGATACCCAAACTTTCCATGGTGCCTGTAATAATGGTGCTGTTCACACAACCCACCGTCCACATGTTGAGATACCACAAATGTGAGGCAAACATCTAATTTGTGCACCAGCTCTCGTTCTGGATTAGGCTGAATTACCAAGTTTCCTCCTGGGTCTGAATTCATGGTGCCCTTTCTAGATTTCAAGAGTTAATATAATACAATACAATACAATAGAGTTGGAAGGGACCTTGGAGGTCTTCTAGTGCAACCCCCTACCTAGGCAGAATGCCCATTACCATTTCAGACAAATGGCTATCCAACATCTTCTTAAAGACTTCCAGTGTTGGGGCATTCACAACTTCTGGAGGCA
>JAPKID020004498.1:0-11647 GCA_026931265.2 Tropidonophis doriae | reverse complement strand
CTTCAGCAACATTCATGAGGCTTCCCTGAAGCCTCTGAAGCATTCAAAATGACGTGCCGCCGAAACCAGAAGTGACCTCCGATTGCTGGCAGCGTCATTTTGAGTGCTCCGGAGGCTTCAGGGAAGTTCATGAAGCCTCCGGAGGCCCTCGGGGGTGGGGGGGGTGAGAGGCTCTTTTCGCCTTCCCCAGGTTCCTATAAAGCCTTTGGAGCCTGAGGAGTGTGAAAAAAGCATGAAAAAAGGGGCAAATTCAGCTGACCAGTGCGCACAAGCGTGGCCAGCTGACAGGGCATTGCCTCGCGTACCCTGACAAATGGCTCCACGTGCCATGCATGCCATAGGCATGCATGCCATAGGTTCGCCATCACTGGGCATGCATGCCATAGGTTCGCCATCACTGGGTTAGACATTCCTTCAACTGTTCATCATACGATTTAGCCTCCATAGTAAGTATTTTATATGTATATAATTTCTATGCTACTTTAACCCTAATGTTTTTTTATTGAGCAACTAAAAACTATATGGACTGAGTCTAAGTCGATAGTCTGGGTTGCCAGAGAGAGTGCCAGCTACCTCACTTCCACTATTTATCTTTCATTTCATTATGCTTATCAGATTAAGAAAGATAACAGAACAATATATCTAATATATTTATGTTTTTAATTTATGCTACTACATGTAAACAGTTCTATAAAGGCTGAAGTGTATTGCTTATCTATGTAGCTGAATAATTTCATACACACAGGTGGTTATTTCTATTTCTTTTTCTTTTTTTTAGTTACAGATACATAATGAGCATATTGATGCAAGATAAATTTAGTGAACAACTATAAAATGCCCAGGTTTGGGTCAACAAAGACAGTTCAAGTTCAGAATTCTGTCAGCGATAGCACCATGGTGGAGAAACCAACTGGAAGAAAGGTATAAAAAGAAATTTAAGATTACGTTTTAGCTAATTTATGGAAATAGAATCTTTGTGAGTTAAAAATAATTAGTTGAATAAATGGATTTTAATAGTACAAAAATAAGTTGTTATAGTCAAATGCTAATAAAAACCCTACTCCTTTGTTATGAGTTTGTTTATTGTGTTATTTTTATTTTTATAAAACAATTCAGTGTGTCTTATATAATTGGTGAAATTGCTTGAAGGTAATTCCCTGTTTCATTTATCATAGTGACGATGATATTTCATAGCATTAATTTTAAGATTTAAAACAGTAATAATGTGAAGTGAGATGGGAAATTATATGATAGAATATCACTTCCTGTTCTATCTCAACAAACATCATGCAGTATGAAATATTGGAAGAGGAGAAAAATAATTAAACAGTTCGAAGTTGATCTTTCTCAGGAAAGACCACTGGATTTTGTTAAAAGGAGGCATTGCTGATTAGTCATTTCCTGTTTAGGAAATGGAGGGGAGGTCTTCTGTATATATAATTTCTGGAATAGTCATTCAGGAAGCTGTCAAAAACATTACTGTAAAAACAGATTAGAAATACAAGTTAAAATAGTCAAGAAAATGGTAAATGAGCACCTGTCCACCCTAAATGAGTTTAAATGGACCAGATGGATTACAGATGCATTACATCCTAAGATTCTGAAGGAACTGGCAATCTCAGAACCATTGAACTATATTTTTCAAAGATCCTTGAGCACCAGGAAACTACCAGGAGACTGGAAAAGAGTTGATGTAGTTTCCATTTTCAAAAAAGGAAAAAAAATAGATCCAGGAAATGAGCCTGATTTCAATACTGGGAAGATTCTGGAAAAGATAATCAAGCAACGAATCAGCGAACACATGGAGGTAAACAAAGTCATAACCAAAAGCCAACATGGGTTTGTCAAAAACAAATCTTATTGCATTCTTGGACAAAGTAATTCTTTGACAAATTAGTAGACCAGAGGAATGTTGTGGATATACCTTACTTGGACTTCAGTAAGACATTTGATAAAGTAGACCATAACCTAGTACTTGATAAGATAGAAAAACCGTCAGATGGAACTGACTGACCAACCGCACTCAACGTATAGTCCTCAATGGAACGGCATCTACATTGAGGGAAGTATGCAGTGGGGTATTCCAAGGCTCTGTTTTAGACCCAGTATTCTTCGACATCTTCATCAGTAATTTGGATGAGGGGATAGGTGGAGAACTCATCTAATTTGAAGACAACACGAAGCTGGTAGAAATAGCTAACACTCCAGAAGATAGGTTTAAGATGCAGAAGGATCTTAACAGACTTGAATATTGAGTGCTAACAAAGTGAAATTTGATGGTGAAAAAAAGTAAGAAAAAAAGCAAGAAAAACCAAATGTGCAGGTATAGTATGTGGTACCTTACTCAATAGTAGCAATTGTGAGAGAGATCTTGGAGACCTAGTGAACTATCACTTAAATATGAGCCAAAGTATGATGCAGCTACTAAAAAAGCCAACATAGTTTTAGGCTGCATTAATAGAGAAATAGAATCAAGATCACATAAAGTGTTAATACCACTTTATAATGCCTAGGTAAGACCTTGGTAAGACTTGGAATACTGCATCTAGTTTTGGTCACCATGGTGTAAAAAATATGTTGAGACTGTAGAAAGAGTACAGAGAAGAGCAACAAATATGATTAGGGAGCTGGAGGCTAAAATATATAACGAACAGTTGCTGGAATTGGGTATGTCTAGTTTAATGAAAAAAAGGGCTAAGGGTGACATGATGTGGGAAACACTAGATATTTCAGGGGTTGCCGCAAAGAAGAGGGAGTTAAGCCATTCTCCAAAGGACCTGAAGGCAGGACAAGAAGCAACGGATGGAAACTAATCAAGGAGAGAAGCAACCTAGAACTAAGGAGAAATTTCCTGACAGTTAGAACAATTGATCAGTGGAACAACTTGCTTCCAGAATTTATGAATGCTCCAACATTGGAGGTTTTTAAGAAAAGAGTGGACAACCATTTGTCTGAAATGTTATAGGATTTCCTGCCTGAGCAAGGGGTGGGACTAGAAGACTTCCAAGGTCCCTTCCAACTCTGTTATTGTGTCATTCTATTATTCAGGACCTAAAAATGATTAGACAGCAGTCGAGAGAAACAGTAACAAACATTTTGATAGCTGAGATTTTGTTCAGGCTAGGATATAGGAATACTTTGGTTCTGAATAATGACAAGGTACGTAGGAAGGTTTTGACTCTGCATTATTATAGATCTGCTTAATGAAAGTTGTTCAAGAGGGCCAAGCTAAAATATTGACATGATTTAGTGGTGGGAATGCTTTAGGATTCAGTTATTTGTCTCATCTTGACTTTTGATGTCTACTGTACAGATTTTTCTCATTAATTATTAGATAACTGAATAGCAGTCAGTTTTCTGTTTCTGAAAAATGATAATTCTCTGGGAGCGTCTCTTTTTAGTGTGTTAGATTAAATATATAGCGGAGAGTCCCCAATTGAAGATGCACATATAATATCTTACATTTATCAATATTGTGATACATAATTAAGCTCTTCTATACTACTTTGGATTATTTTCTTCCTAGCAGTCTCTCAAATAACTAAGAGCTGTTTTTTTCTGTAATAAAATGAACTTTGTTTGGATCAATAGCATGATCAACAATATTTGATAACAATTTAGCATGAACGCAGAATTAATATGTATTTACCTTCTGAATTAATGTGTTGAAATATTGTTGTAAATTGTTGCATACTAATTCCTGTGTTTGTCTATTTCAAAAGACTAATAAATTGTTTTAATAAAACATATGCTTATAGCTAGTCTACTGAGTGTAAATAAGGAAAATTTAATTGAGGTTTTTAAGACTGACTGTGCCAAATTTGCAAAAACTTTCTATGTGTAGGTATAGCATGTTTTATTGCTTCTGCATTATGTAACTCAGAGATTAAGAAGAAATAGCCTTTTTAAGTAACTTTTTGTTTGAAAAGGGTAGGGGTTCTCTCAGGGATGGGTTTCAAAATTTTTGCTACTGGTTCAGTGGGCTAGATTGGGGGGGCATGTGACTGAGTGGGCGTGACCAACTTGACGTCACTCATGGCCACTCAGTCACATGACCTCTCCACCAAACTAAGCCGAAATGGTGGCGGGGGGCGGGGGGCCTCTAGCCTTGCCAGAGTTAAGAGAGCACCTGCAAATTACCCAGTAAGAAAAAAAAAGTTTTTGTATTCCCCGCCCCCAGAAAGACTGCAGGCCTCAGCAGGACTTGGGAAAGGCAAAACGCCTCCATTTTTGTGAAAAATGGGGGCATTTTTGCCTTCCCCCCAGCCCTGCTGAAGCTTGCAGAGTGCTTTTGGAGGCTTTGCAAAAATGCCTCTGTTTTTGCAAAAAACAACTCACATTTTTGCTACTGGTTTGCGGGGCATGGCTAAGTGAGAGGGGATGTGACTGAGTAGGCATGGCTAACTTGATGTCACTCATATCCACTCAATCACATGACACCCCAATAAGCCATGCCCACAGGAAAAGGTAGGAAAAGGTTTAGGATTTCTCCCTATCTACCCCGCCCTCCCTTCGCTAGTAACCCTTGTTCCCTTTAGCGCCCCCATCCCTAGCCCAACTTCCTCCCCCACCACTGCCTCTTTTGTTGCTTACCTTCCGCGGCAGCTCATCCAGAATCCAGAAAGCAAGGTGACAGGAGTTTTCGGCAGCCCCCAGCCAGCCACTGCTGCTGGGAAGTGGCTGGCTGGTAAAGAAGACTCCCAGCTGCTGCTTCTTTGAGAGTTGCTTTGCAAAACAGCTCTCAAAGAGATGGTAGCTGGTTATAGGCTGTTGAAAAGTCCTCCGGTTGGCGAAAAAGCTACTGCCTTTGTGCATGCGCAGCCCATTGCCTTGCAAGTTCAAGGGATGCGTATGAGCAAAGAACATGGTGGCGATGGCAGCAACATTTTCGCTGACCGGAGGACTTTTCTGCAGCCTGCGGCCAGCTGTCACCTCTTTGAGAGCCGGAATTCAAAGCATTGGGGCTGGCAAGGGGCGACCAGGCAGACGGGGGGAGCAACATGCAACAGAGGGACCTGTTTGGGCAAACTGGTGTGAACCAGCTGAATATTACCTCTGATAATGTCATAGGTGGTTGTTTCTAGTATGTAGAAAATCTTACATCTTGTGTGAGTTTACCTACTTTCAACTTTAGACCTTCCGGATGTGTTCTACTATTATAAGTCTCAACCAATATACAATTAGTCCATCTGTGTGTGATGGTGTGTTATTTATGTGCCTATTAATGATCATCTTTTAAATACTGTTTTAAATTGCATGTGAATGAGGTTTCCTTGCCATTATTTCATCTAATAACTTTGGGACTTTGAGGGATTTATTGAAAGAAATATATTCTGTATGCTACAAGAATATTTTAAAGAACAATCTTACTCGAAATAATTTAAGTATAACAAAACCATGAAGAATAATTTATGGCAATTTAGCTATGCAGTAATTAACATAATTTGTAAAAATTGGGTGTAAGTTGTTTTGTTTTATCCTTGACAGACTTTTTTAAAATTAAAATTCCAATGATGATTAGAGGGTTGGATGCATTTAAGAACATTATGATGAGATTAAAGAGGGGAAGGAAGAGAAAAGCCTATCCGGGATGATGTGGCTTGAATTGTACCTTGAATTGCACTCTTTTATTTTATTTATTTTTTATTTTATTCAAACTTATATCCCGCACCTTCTCCAAAAGGACCCAGGGCGGCCTTTTGAAGCATATTGGCAACTAATGCCTCTTGTGGAGTAGAGATGTTACATATGTTAGATAACTGGCATCATTTACTATCTTTGCTGTTGCATTCTACACCAGTTGAAGCTTCAGAATGCTTTTAAAGGACAGCCTGGTGTAGAGTGTAGAGTTCAGACTGGAGATCACAAGGATATGAGTAACAGTGAGCAGGGCTCTCTTGTTCAGGAATAGGCAAAACTGAAAGGTGTGCAAAGGCCTCCTAGACTGTTGCCTGCTCTTAGTAGCACGAAGACCCCTAGATTGCGCTCTAGACCTGTTTGAGGCAGTGCCACCTTACCCAAGACCTGGAGTGAAAAGTCCCCAGCACCAGAAGTTTCAAACACAAAAAGCCAATAAATCTTGCCCGTGCTGTGTTGAAGTTATTGTGCCCCAGGCCCTTCAGTTTGTCCTTCAAGCTTTAAACTTTAGGATTGCTTTCCTGAGTAGAATTCATTGTATTCATAAATACAAATATTTGGAACTAGTTCTGAAAATGAGCTGGCATGAGAAATAGACATAAAATTATTTAAATTTAAAGAAATAAAGTTATAAATTAAATGAAATCATTAAATAAAACAATTTAATAAGTAATATTAAATAATTTTAGATAGGAAAATATGGAATGAAATAATATATTCTCCCTAAGTTTTAGTACAAAATAATAAGGGATGCCATATATACAACAGTGATGTTGCTTAGAATATGAAGTCACGTATGTGTTGGTTTAAATAGGCACATAGATGCTTGTTTCTTCAGATTGGCCTTTAAAAAAAATATAGTCTAAAATATTTACCCGTATTTTTTGGAGTATAAGATGTACCTCCCCCCCCCAAAAAAAAGAGGGTGAAAATTTGGGTGTGCCTTATACACCAAATATAGCCCCATCTACCCCCACCAGAGGCCAAAAACGCGAGGCAGGAGGCAGTGATGGTCTGTGGAAATCTCTGCAGCCTGGAACAGCTGATTGGAGCTAGTCTGACAGTCCGATCCACCACCAATCAGCTGTGCTGAATCAGGCTGCAATAAATGCTGAAGCTGACCTGGCTGGTAAGAGTTTACAGCAGCAATCACATTCAGAAAGCACAGTAACTGATTCAGCAGGATTCAAAAAAAGAATAATATACAATACAGAACCAAAAGCAGGTTTTCCAGGTAGCAGTAAATACAAGCAAAACACAAGCAATTTCACTTTCAGTTCTCGGCTAAGCCGGGCTCCTTCCTGTCTCCTTGTTGTTCACACACAATTTTTTAATATTTCTATCTAATAATTTCATCTGTGGTTGTGATCAGGGGTAGGTTCAAACAGGCACCACTGCCGGTTTGCTTGTGCATGTACCATGCACACTGGGTGCACATGCGTAGTGCAATAAAAATTGTTCTGTGCATGCACCAAAACCAGAACCAAGATGGTGCCTATGGTGCCGCTTGGAGAACCAGTTCAGGGGCATGGTAGGCCTGGGTCACTGCCAGTTCTAGCCACCCAGGCTGCCAAACCACTACCGGTTCGGCTGAACCAAACCAGTAGGAATCCACCACTGGTTGTGATGCACCCACTTTGTGGTTGGAACAATCACAGAAATCGATGAAATTTGTTAATGCAACCAACAGTGTATGATTCTGCCAGACCTGAAATATTGATTTGGGTACATCATTTATAAATGAATAGGACATATTAACAATTTTAAATATGTCCATAGAAGTAGGTCACTTCTTTTAGTAACAATTCTCTTAAAATTAAATAATTTAAATTCAAGCTAAGGCTGAAATTGATACTTATTTGAGTCAGTGTCTTATACATTTTCTTAAGAAATGTAGATATGCATTCTTTATATTCTAATATTCCTATTCTTAAGCAGTTCCTTCTGCTTCCATTAAACTACAGTATTTAAAAATATTCTTCTGGACAATGTTATTTCAAGGGCGAACTTGTACTTTCTGGAAGTAGATTGTTTGAACTGGAGGTAGTTTATGATATTCTACTTATAACATTCCACATAAAATATGTGTGCTTAGACCTGGGCTCTTCTTTGAGTTCATTCCAATTCAGATGATTTTCTTTAGAAAAAAATTTTTTTTTGAAAAACAATTTTTATTGGTTTTACAATTTTTGAAAAAGGGAGAAGGGTATGTAGGGTGTTACAAAAATATTTTGGAGTTTCCATGTCGGGGGTGGTGGTTGTCTCTGAGACTTCATACAAAATATAGTTAAGTAAATGGTGGTAGGAGATACACATATATCACATTTTAAAGTTAATACATTCAATCTGTTGTGTATTAATATCCGTTTTCAGGAATTGCAGTAATTCAAAATAAATCTATTTTTGAGATCTGAGTCTCTTTGCTATTGTGTCTTCTTCCTCCCGCCCATGGGCAGGGCCGTGGCCCCTCCCGTTCCCTCTTCTTCATCTCCCAGGATTGAGGAATGCTTTTGAAGAAAGATCTCCGCCTCTCCCACTGTTTTAATTCTAATTCTCCCTCCATCCCAGAATACCAACATTCCCTCAGGCATTAACCATTTGAACCATATTCCTTTTTTGTATAATTTTTTGGACAAAAAGGAATATTTCCTTCTTATCTCTCTAATCTTTTTTGGAATTTGCTTCAATATGGTAATGTCTTTTTGTTGATATTTCAAAGGTCCCTCTCGTTGCGCCCTCAGTATCTCATCCCGTGTGGACCTTCTTAAAAATTTAATATGAATCACTCTAAGTACATCATTTATTCTAGCATATGCTGTTGATTCTGTAAATCAGGTCTATATCCCCCCAGAGGTATTCTTTATTTTTTTTAATGTAGTCTGCTAAAATGGTGCTTATTAAATCTCTAAGATCCTCCCCTTCTAATTCAGGGACGTTTTGAAACCTAAGGAAAAAAGACATTCTTTCAAACTCAATCTTAGACATATGCCCAGAAATTTCTGTATTTTCTTTCCGTATTTCCCTTATCTCTTCTTTCATCTCAACTTTCCCTCCTCTAACACCTCAATTTTTTGTTTATTATCTATTGTAGTTCTTTGTGTCTCCAACAATTCTAATCTTAAATTTATCAAGTCCTTCCGCATTTCTTGTACTTCTCTCATTATATTTTGAAGCTTCTGGCTTGTTGATGGTTCTTGAGTGTCCTCTCCTGCCGCCTCTTTCTGTAACATTGTGGTAATTTTCCCCTGTTGTAAAGTGGGGCTGGCTCTAACTGAGGATGGAGCGGAGAACGACTTTCCAGTTGGAGGGTTTTTTTTAAGCCATTGTTGTAATTTTAAGTACTTGTAGTAAAAATGGCATCAGGGAGCAAGCAGTCAGTGAAATCCGAGATATCAGGAAAAGTTCAAATCAACGTTCATATCATTATTGTATAAATCCAGAGAGATTTATACAATATTGCCAAATCCAAAAGAAAAAAGAAAGATCCACTTATTGGGAGAAACACTAAGAGCTTCTTGAGAGGGCTTTAAAGAATAAGTTTTGCCTTAAGATCTTTAGAAGGCTGGGGAATGTTGCAAGAGTCAGGAAAAAGTTTTCAGCTGGGAACAAAGAAGCGCCATCTTCTCGCCTCAACATTGGTAGAGAGGAAGAAGTGAAAGTTTCATTCTGTTACAATGGAGCTCAGTTAAAAGTCGATATTGCCATTCCATAATTGAAACAAAGTTTCTTTTTTGGGTGATAGTAATTCGGATATTAGAAATCCTCTCTCTCCCCTCTGGGGAGCATTTTTAACCGCCGCTTATTTCGAGGGGGGGGTTCTGCAGACAAAACTCCCCCCTCTATTTTTCTTTTAAAAACGATTGAATGCAATAATCAGTAATAGAAACTCACAGTCCACACATTAATCAAGAGACCTGGTGCAGTCCTCTGTCCCCTGCATTTCAGCCCGATCTTCAGTTTTTCGTTTGTTCCGGCATTCTTTCGGCGAGAGGAATCTGTTCCCCCCACTAGCATCCCTCCAGCTCCTGGTGCAAAGTAGGAAAGACGCCCCACCAACCGCCGTTGAGGTGGGGATCTCCTGCAGCCGCCCGTACAGTGGGGGGTCCCTACAAGAACCCTCCTGCCCCCAAAGGCGCCCACTAGAGATAGCAAGCGGCGGGCGTGTCCAAAAACACGTCCGTCGCCTCCGGAAGCCGGAAATGCTCTCCTTCTTTAGAAAAATGTTGAAGTAGTTCTGGGATATTATGTTCCAGAAGGAAGTTAGCATAGTCTTATGAGGAAATAGATTATTTCAGAATCCTCTCTAACATTTGGTTTTCAAATAAGCAAGTGTTGCAAAGCCCAATAGTTAACACACTTCTATGTAAAAAAAGGATGACATTTGGTGTATTCAGTATCAGTAATATAGCAGCAGTCATGTTTGAAGGATACATTTGAATTGGTGAATTGATGAAATGGCTGAATTCACTTCTCTTCCACTATCTTATTAATAATCATATTGCTGATGTTTTTTTAATTGTGATTCTTTTTAACATTTGGATTTTATTATTTTTATTACAAGTCATTATTTTTATTATGGCATCTATATAAGTATGAAAAATAAATACATATTTAAATAATGTAAAAAAAATTTTTAAAAATAAACTCTGTTTTTAAGGTTCTAAGTAAAAATTAGATTACCGTATTTTTCGGAGTATAAGATGCACTGGAGTATAAGGACTCACCAAGGTTTTGAAGAGGCAAATTACAAAAAAAAGTAGGTTGGTAGATAGAGGGGTAGAGAGGGAGAGAAAGAAAGAGAAATACAGTAGGTAGAGAGAGTAGGTAGGTAGGTAGGTAGATAAAGGGATAGAAAGAGAGACAAATAGAGAGACAAATACATATTTAGGGAGAGAGAGAGAGAGGGTAGGTAAGTAGGTAGGTTGATGTTTCCAGGTATATTTATCCATGTCCTGGAGAAGGAAATGGCAAACCTTGGGACTTTATTTCTGCTGGAACCGAAACAGTTAAAGCCTTCCAAAAGAGCTTTCCGAAAGTGTTTTTGCACTGCAAACCTCCCCAAAACTGCTAGTTTCTCCGTGAAAATGGGGCCGTTTTTCTTTAAATAAAAAGCATGACTAGCCTTGGGGAGGCTTGCAGAGTGCTCCGGGGGAGGGGGTGAAAAATGAGCAAAAAACCTCCCCATTTATCGCAAAAACGGGCCACTTTTTTGTGTCAAATAAATTGCATGCATAGCCCTATGGAGGCTTATAGAGTGCTACTGGGGGCTGGGGGGGCAAAATACAGCCCGATTTAGGCTAATTTCTGCCCCCCCAGCCTCCAGGAGCTCTCTGGAAGCCTCTATAAGGCTCTGCACAGACAGTTTGGTGAAGGGGTGGGGTTCTGGGAGGCAAAAAAATGCTGTATTCGATGTATAAGACGCACACAGATTTCCAGCCTCTTTTTAGAGGAAAAAAGGTGCGTTTTCTACTCCAAAAAATACAGTAAATGTGATTTTCTCTATTTCATACAAATCTTTTAAAAGCGTTTGCTCTCGTGCATTAATATTGTATATTTAGTAACTATAATTCTTTCTCTTATAGCATGTCTTCTTTGATTTATTCCTAATAATAACTCCAGTTCTATTAAACATGACAATCTCTGTCTTGGATTTTGTATAAGACACCACCAAAATTAATACTAGAGATTTCTATATTATCAATTTGAAATGGCATCCCACTTTTCTTCACTACCGGTTTGGTAGTGGGAGCATGCACGTCTGGGCATGTGTAGAAGGTCTGTGATGATGTCTTGGTGGGTGGGCAGAGCCTTGCGCCACTACCACTACTGGTTCACCCAAACCAGGAGTGGGTTTCAAAATTTTTGGAACCTATTCTGTGGGTGTGGCCTGTTTTTTGGGAGTGGCTTGCCGGCCATGTGACCGGGTGGGAGTGGCTTTCTGGCCATGTGGCCGGGTGGGAGTGGCTTTCTTGGCATATGATCAGGTGGGCGTGGCCAAAATGTAAAATTT
>JAPKID020004497.1:0-11647 GCA_026931265.2 Tropidonophis doriae | reverse complement strand
TTTCAGACAAATGGCTATCCAACATCTTCTTAAAGACTTCCAGTGTTGGGGCATTCACAACCTCTGGAGGCAAGCTGATATCAGATCTTGCCAAACCTCTAGCTTATATCCTCTAGATGGCATTGTTGCCTCTTTTTCCCTCTGTTTTTGTCTTACTCTGAGAAACTCTGAGCTCCAGAAGAGGGTGGTGGGGAAATGGTTAAAGATTATGATCCAAACTTTATGAGGCAAGAAAACTTTTAATCCACGAATGCAAAAAATGGGAAAAGTATAGAGGAAGAAGGGAAAAAAAAAGACCAGTCCAGTTTAAAAGTAAGAGGCATTTGTAAAAGTCCATCCATAGAAAATAAACAAGATAACATGATAGTTTTAAACCAGGGTTAATTCGCGGCTAACTTTCTTCTGTCTTCAATTTTATTTTAACTCCAAGTCTTTTGGGTTTTTTCTTCTCTAATAATAAAAAAATCTTCTCACCATTTTAACACACTGTCTCTCCTGTGCTGCTTCTGTTTCAGAGGCTTGTCCCAACCTTCTGCGGCCATTTTGACTGCTTCTCTTGTAGCTGGCAGAAAGAGCTTTCTCCTGGATCCATCAGGGACTTTGCAATTTCCCTGAGATCAGCAAAACATGCCCTTCTCTATCACCATTCCTTCAGAATGGTTTAGGTCCAAAAGGACCATCCAGCAACAGAGAAATCAACACCAATCCTGGAGCTCCAGGATTGCATGTTGTGTCATCGTGACATCAAGCCCGCCCCTCCAGGTTGGGATTTTTTTGTTTTGTTTTGGAGTACCCATTTTGGGGTGACATAACGGTATGAGTAGTATGTGACAGAGTAACCTATTGGTATTGTCCCTGGGTAAAAATAGGATTAAGTTTAACATGGACTCCTAGTGACCAATAAAAGTAACTGGAGTGAGGGTATCCCTGGATTACAAGTGCTCCTTTGGTGAATGTTGAAATTATGCAATTAGCCCCCCCTCCCCCAGCATTTACAAACAAGTCCTGAAATTATGAATATTGCAGCACCACAGCAGTTGTTCACTCTTACGAACAACCACAGAGGTTCTGCAATATTTGCCCCACCTATTCACCCTCCTACCCCCCACCCCCAGCTGGGTCTTCACAGGCACTTCGCCTGTGGAGACTCACCTTGCAAAGATCGCCTCCCTGTCTCAGTTTATTTGCCTGCATCATTGCTTCAGGCTTTCGGTGCTTTCACAGAAAACAGAGGCCTTATGTACCGCAAGATCATGCAAGATCAATAGCGTGAGAGCTTGTGTTATTGATCTTGTGTGAGCTCACACTTTAGGATTCTATTCTCTGTGTATTGAGGCCTAGATGTTTGCAAATGGAGGAGAGGCTTCAGGCCTTCCTTCCATTTGCCATTTCCTTGCCGAAGCCTGCAGGGAGATTGTGTTCCCGTAGGCTTTGGCAGCCCTTTACAAAAAGTTTTTGTTGGTACCAATGGAGTTTGGGAGGGGTGGACACCTCCCTCCAAAGCTCTGTTCCTTCCGGCAAAGGCTTTTTGAAAAGGGTTGCCGAAGTCTACGGGAATGCAATCATCAAGTGTTTTGCTGATGAGAAAGGGGGGCTTCTGTGGGTCTCCTTTTTTGTCACCAGAGGCCTCGTCAAGTGAATCTCCAGTGAGAAAGACTTGGAGGTTCACACATGACTTTCTGGGCCTCCTTTTTCATCGCCAGAGGTCTCGCCAAGCAGACCTCGTCAAGCAGGTCTTTGTCTCTCTCAAAACTTTGCAGGTTTTGCAAGACTTTGTCTCTCTCAAAACTAAAGTAGAGTATCCACAGTGTACTTACTCTTTTTTTAAACAATGAGCAGCAGTAACAACCCATGTTCTTGTGAGAACAGCTCCACCACAGATGTTTTCATTCAAAATCTGCAAGCTGGCCTGCCAAGGCCAGGAATACGGCACAGCTTCTTCACCGCCAACTATCCGACTAAAGAGAAATCTAGGCTGGTTGGATGCTAATCCACATCTATCATCTGCTGACAGAGAAAATGTGAACATAAAGTACAACATTTCTTCATGGGAAGCATAATGCTATTTACCCTTAGCTGATTCTTTAGATTGCTTAGGATGCTGTCTGAAGAATTCTGGAAGATGAAGTCCACCCGTCTTAAAATTGTCAAGGTTGAAAAACACTCTTCTAGACAAGTTATCATTAACAGCAGCACAGCAATGGAGATTTGCCAGTATAAAATTTGGTGTAATGAAGAGGTAGGGGAGGTGTTCAATGGCTGTCCCAAGTGAGCACTCTTTTTCCAAATGGATAGTAAGTCCATTGGATGACCTTCAGTTGGTATCCATGCTTCAAATCTCTAGTCCTTCTTCAAGTTTGCAATGGTCAAATGATGGCTAATGCATCCCAACTCTATCCATAAAGAGGAAAGTCACTTCACTATGGAATTCCACATTTTTTTTCTTTTTTGGCTCTTCATTAAAACCTTCCTATTATAATGGAGCCTTTGTGTAACCCAATAGATAAAGGGTCTGATTGGCCAATATTCTATAAAAGAATGTACAAAAACCCAAGTTTTTAATCTGTGAGGTTCATTATTAAATAAGTTGATTCATCCATGAATTACTTATTAGAGAAACACAGTTTCCACCTAGATTAGGTGAATGACAATAGAATGCTTCCAGAAATTTTATATAGTTCTGCGTATGTTGTATTGCAGTATGTGCCACATTTATTCCAAGAATATTTACAAATTAAATTCTGGATTTCTCTCTGCTTTCCCTTTCCTCTTTTTTGTGGCTATTAAAAAGAATCTCAGGAGAAATGTATTTATTTACCAGGCATCTCTGTTTCATTTTCAGACTCACTGATTTCTTCAAATATCACTCCACCGCTCGAATTTGTTATGTTTAAATCTAACAAAACCAGAAGAAACACACAGAAGCATTCTCAGAATTCCTGAAATGAATGTTACTTAGCTTTTACCAGGAAAGATAAAAATTCAGTTTACAACTACACGTATATGCAGAGAAGTAACTTATGGTCTGCAATTTGGAGCACCATGCTTTAATTACACTTCCATATTTTGCCTACTTTACTATACTAAGGGTCTATTAGGTCAATAGGACACCTGGAGTGGCAGATGAAATTGGTACATGAAATCAATATTAAAGTAATAGTGATCCTTAATTAACATCACCATCACTTCACCCTCTTAATAATTAGGACCAGATTTCCTCAATCTGAAACTGTTAATATTGAATGCCCAAAACTGAAGAAGTTAGTGGAAGGTAGTGGAAAATCAGGTTTAAGATATGTCATGTACCATGATGCATAAAAGACAGTGTGGTAGACTGTAAATATAGAGCAACAGGTTTTAAACTTGGCTCCAAAATTCAAGATCGGCTTTCACCTTAAAGAAGTTATCATTTCCACAATTACGTACCACATAGATTTGTAATATCAAAGTTTACCTTTTAAGTACATAATTCAGAGACTAGATAATATTGCTAATAGAAAGTACTTATATGAGTTTAATATATTTCTATCAACTAGGTAATATTGAAGGAACATTTTGTCGAAGGCTATATAATAAAACATAGAGGCAAAGCCAACCTTGATTTAAGCATATTTGTTCTGAACTCCATTCCAAAGACTATACTTTAAAAAAGGAAGACTTAAAAAATAAAATGGCACAAGATATAAAATAATATATTTATTTATTATTTTTATACCTCATACTTCTTAGCATTGGCAGTGCAAAATTTAATCAATAAAATTAAACATTAAAATCAGAATAATGTAGGATTAAAATTTTAAATAATAAATCAACATTATAAAGAAGCAGTATTCCAAGATGGAGGATTAGCAGTGGTTAATACAGGCAAGGAGGTTCTCATGGTGTCAGCCAGCTCTATAGTTATGTGGGCCTCTTTGTTCCCCCCTACGCAAGGCTACACAGCCAGGATTTGACCACTTTGGAGTAGGCCAAGAGATTGGGGGCTTTCATCACTGCTGAGGGCAAGATGTTCCACAATGCAGTACTATTTCACAATATATATTAGAAAGGCTCAAATATGTAGATCCAAAACCTTCAGTACAAGGTTTTCTCTAAAAGACTTCAAAACACACAAGACTATTGTAAGTACCTATGTTCAGTTCTATATAAAACCCAAACTGAGTTACCTTGAGGTAAGATGGGCAGCCTATAAATTTTATGAATGAATGAATGAATGCATGCATGCATGCATGCATGAATGAATGATGGCCTTGGTTTTTTAGGAATGGCAACCATGACCAGCTAACTAGGAGAAGACAGAGCAACTTCAGGCAATGTATGCCAAGTCATTAATGGATCATGTAGCTTAGTTTTATCAGCCCTGATTCACAAACTATCTAGATTTTCAAGTAATAATTTTTCCATCCCTTTCTGGATATTGCAGGGACTGGTTTCTGAACATAATCTGAGGGTTAGAGGGTATCCATGCTCACAATTTTGCAACATCATCTAGATATGGTTGTGGTGATATTAAATCTTCCAAGTTATTGATAAATTGAACTAGTCATAACTGGGCGATCACTATTCTGGATAGGCTGTAACGCTAGTAAAATTTATGCCTCACTTCATTCACTAAAATATTACATTAGAAAAGCAGGAGAAAGGCAGTGGTTCATGTTAATGAACCACTGAAATCTCTACCAATTTGAATGCAGTTTGCTGCTATAAACAACATACTGAAGTGGACAAAATATATTATGTGTATGTATGCAGAACTAAGACACTCATGCTGTTCATACAAATGATTTCTTTACCTGCAACATCAATGAAGAAAAATACAGCTTTGAATCCACTGTAGGTCTCTGTTTCATCAGAATGAAACCGGATAAGCATTGTGTTGGAGGAACTCAAAACTGGTGCTGGGACAGCAAATCCACATGACCGAGCTAAGAAAATGAATTAGTGAATGAACGAATGGTAAGATCATAACAACAAACTACCACTTTTTAAAAGATAAAATACTAAAATCCACACCGTGTCTTCAGCTTGGTCTTCTCAATGAAAAGAGCATTCTGAGTAACTATATGGAGGATACAACAGCTAATGTTTGTGCTTACATATTTGCATTAGGTTTTGCTTGGTTACTGGTTTCACGCAATACCATTTTTTTCCAAACTGCAATAACCTAGTATTAGACTTTATTGATCTATTTGGAAAATGTGACTGTTTGGCCTTGTCAGATGTTCATTTCCCCATCTACCTTATTAAGGTGGTAACAAATGGTAAATTATATTAGTTTCATCAGCATATTTTTAAAAAAAATATGCAATAAGTTTATCCTATTTAATTTAAACAATATAAACTTAATGGATCTTATTATTAATAGAAAGCCAGCTTGGTGTAGTAGCTAAAGCATCAGGCTAGAAATCAAGAGACCATGAGTTCTAGTCCTGTCTTAGGCACAAAGCCAGCTGGATGACCTTGGACCAGTCAGTCTACTAGCCCTAGAAGTAGATAATGCTAAGCCACTTCTGAAAAAATTTCCTAGAATACTGAAGGGACCAACCATCTTTGAAAATCAAACATTATTGATTGGATTTTTTTTCAAAAGTCCCACATGTTTTGTTGAAGATAGACTTCAACAAAAGGAGAGGCTCTATTCCAATGAAGGCAAAGACACAGGAGAAGCCCCTCTAATATATAAAATCACCTGTCAAGCCATGCCTGTGCTTTTACAGAAGCATGTTTGGTGCCCTTTGCTATTTTCTTTTGATGTTTCCATCCCTCTTAGCATTTGTAAAACTGCAGATATTACCCAAGGGCACAATTAACTCTATAAAGTAATCCAGTAACACTTACCTTGATTTTAAGCTTTGCAAATAGGGGAGAGGGACAGATAAATTATACTGTACAGATGTATATATGCAGACAAATTTTCTGAATCTGGATCTACTGTATAATACAAGAGATCTAGCAATCCAATTTATTTAATTAAGGTCCCAAGTTTGAGACTAACTTGCAAGACTAACAATATCTGCATTTTATATTTTATACATTTATACTAGAGGATACTTCACATGCATTATCTCATAATGTACAAAATCGTGGCATATAAGGCTCTGCAGTATTTTTAGTATGGTAATACAGATGATGGACTCAGATTATGTATGAGATAACCACCAATATGGTAGAAAAACTCAAGCAAAAGTAAATGCATGCATCTGGCAGCTATAAAGCCAATTGACTATCCCAGCATTCTTAATTTAGTTAATTTAGTTCACATACAAAAGAACCGTTAGAACTGAATCAACCCACAATTCAGAAAGGCCAATACAGACCTATTTGTTTCTCCTTTGCAACATTTTCATAGACTGTCACTGAATCATAACTGCAGTCTTCATTTTCTTCCAGTTCAAAGTGTTCATAGGCGAGCTTCAGAAAAATAAGAAGACTTGAAATTCATCCAGAACAAAGGAATTTGATTTTTTAAATAAATGTTTTTCTTTTCTTATTCTTACTGATCTTACTGTTACTAAACAGTTACATCATTGATTCAACATGATGCTTAAGAAAAACTTCATTCAACAAAGCACAAACCAATATTATTATCTTCTTCCCAATAAATATGCAGAAGATGAGGTTTCACATCCTTAAAATATTAAAAATTTCATTTTACAAATTTTTAATTCAAAAAAAGATCCAGAGTTTAGTTTACTACTACTTAACATACTGGCAAATCTCAAAATGACAATAGCAATATCCTCATGTGGCTCAAAGTTTTAAACTTTCAGCAATCAGGATTGATATAAAAACAAACATTTATTAATGGGATATAATCAGAATGACAGGGACATAAGAAAAAAGCCAAGCTGAAGATAGTCAGGCTCAATACTAAAAATGTTGGATTCCATATTAGAAAAATATATTATAAACACAGAAAAATATATATAAAATCAAATTCATGAACAGAAAAAGTGGCAAAGTGCAACTACGAACATTTGAACCAAATCAAATACGTATACATTTTGATTGAAATAAATATTTAATGCATGTGACTTATACCTTAACAACTCGATTCTCTGGAGCATGAACAATCCATTGGCATTCTGCCAGGTTATTATATGCTTCTGGATAGTGCATGCTTTGCACTGTTCCTTCTTCAAAGAGGACTGCTAGAGATCCACAGCCAGAATCTAAAAAACCCCCAAAATTTCTTCAAAATAAATAAGTTGCTTCAAACATTTACAAGGTTATGTTGTCCTATTACACTATGAAATATCCCATTTAGAGGGAAAGAAGTATTACTTAGATCAGTATTGGCAAACGTTTTCGGCACCGAGTGCCAAAAGGTTGTGTGGAAACATTGCATGTGCATGCAAGTGCTCATCGGGGCCATGCTCCAGAAAAGCTGAACCTCTGAGTTTTAGCATGCATGTGTGCCCGACAATCAGCTGGCCAGAACGCATGCACACACCAGTTTTAGGCACTGCTGCATGCACGAAGGGCAGTTGATCGTCCCTTGTGCATGCGTGCCACAAACCCAGAAGACAAACAGGCAAATAGGTTCGCCATCATGAACTTTGATGATGAATGAAAAATGTTTTCAAAGGAATAATGTTACTACAAATGGTGTAAGAATATATTTGAATAGTGGATACATAGTTTGGAGTTGCTTGTGGTAGTATCTCTTTTGTGAGAGTGGGTAGTTCTAAAGTTGATGTGGATTGGTTCACCTCTATCAGTAACTGCTCAGTTCTTGAGTGTAAACATCTTATTGCCCTGTTTCCCTGAAAATAAGACCTCCCCAGATAATAAGTCCAATTGGCCTTTTGAGTGCATGCGCTAAAATAAACTCTCCCTTGAAAATAAGCCCTCCCCCAAAATATTGCAACACAGCAGCAGCCATGAGGTGACCATGGTCGCCACATTCTGCACCTCAAAAATAATAAAACATTCCCGAAATTTATTTATTTATTTATTTTTATTGTATCACATTTTTATACCGCCCTTCCCCCTTTCAGGACTCAGGGCGGTGATCAGGCAACAATAAAATCAACAATAGAAAACATCAAATACAATTAAAATACGCTAAAAATACATTAAAAATATATTAAATTAAATGGGCGGCCTGTTCTAAAGTCCAGATAAAAACCCCTGGTAAAAAACAATTAAAGAACTACGCCAGGCCGGCCGCATGAAATAAGTAGGTTTTCAAGGCCCGACAGAAGAGGCGCAGGTCCGTGGTCGTGCATAGGTCGGGTGGTAGGTCATTCCACAGGGCAGGAGCTGCCACAGAGAAGGCTCTCCCCCTAAGGGTCACCAGCCGGCATTGCTTGGCATTGTGGCTATATCCAAGAGTAGGCTAAATTATTTCATAGATCTGGCCGTGAGATCTTACAACATAATAACTCTTCAGAAGTATAGAGGAAAAAGGAGAATATCTGTATTAAATCTGTAGTCTGCTCCATCTATAATGTCTCTGCTAGTGAAGTCTCTGAAAAGAGGAAAGAGTTTGTTATAAAATACCTTCACTATGCACACAAACAAAAGTGTATGCTAAATAAATAAATAAATAAATAAATAAATAAATAAATAAATAAATAAAATGGCATTTTCTTTCTCATCCCATTTTAAAGTCACCATTTGCCATAAGGCAGAGCAATTTTCTGCCCCAGTTCTGCTGACTGAGGACTGAGGGGATTTTCTGATGGATTTAGTAAGGAAAATTTGTTTTGAACTGGAATGAAACATTTTAAAGAAATGAAAGACATGATATCCACACATAACTAAGCAAGCACTGTACAATATGTAAGTTGTATATATTCAAACTATAAAATTTCAGATAGTGTATTGTAAAACAGTGCTGTTAGTAATGCAGTAAAGTAAATTTTATCCATGTATATTTTTAATCTTAATAAAGCTGGTATTTTAGCATACAGAAGATAGGATGAAAGCTTTTGCAATGAGAGTAGGACTTTGTTCTTTGATGTAAAAGTAAGAGTATTAAACCCATCTCTATCCCCATTTTCATGCATGAGATATTGAAGGATATTGTTCTCTCTATTAGGAGATTCCAGTGATGAGTGACAACAGAATTGGAAGCAAAAATAGAAACATAAAGATAGAAGATAAAGCTTCAGCAAGCAGAGGCTGATATTTATAGAATACAGGAGGGAGGGGGAAAGAGAAAGACAGAGAGAGGGAACAGGAGAGGGGAAGGGGAGAGGGAAAGAAGAGAGAGAAGAAAGAGAGAGCTCCGGGTAGAATGAGGATGATCAAGACTATAGAATAATTGAGGATAAAATAATTTTAAAAACGGAAACAATAAGGATGGAGAAGAAAGTTATTCTTGGAGAGTTGATGGGCTGGAATTCTAGATGAAAATATTATCTGATGAAAAATAGGATACACTCCAACTGTTTCGATCCTGCCACCAGGTCTCCAGAAATTAACATAAATAGATGGAATAATGAGCCTTGCTGACATTCAAGGACTAATCAATCAGAGAACAGTATCAAGTTGCTATGAAATACGGCTTTCATGCCTTGGCTGCAAAATTTTGGTTTTTCAATAAACAGCTGCAAAGTCTAAAGTTTTTAGTATCTCTTTGCTGCCATCAAGACGTCATCCAGATATTTTCAAACTGGAGAGGATACAACTGCATAAAAGACCTTTCAAAGCTTGTTGGGAAGAATTAAGAAAATGGTCAAAATTTTCAGCTCTGCAAAAAATTAAATCGTTTATGTTTTATCTGAAATGTACAGACTCCTTGACTAGTGGAAAACAAGAGTAATCATGTGGAAAGTCTTGTTATTAATAAAGTAAACAATAATTTCAACTGGTATGTTCAACATCAACTTAAAGCCAGTTTGGTTCAAATTACTCAACTAAGTTTTATAAATAGCAAATTAAGCAATAGGAATTCCTTCAGGCTCTTCCCCCAGACCTTGGTGGGGTATGTGAGATTATTTTATTTTCATGTATAGGAGGAAATTTGGTTTTATTCCCAATAGATGGCAGTTTGAGGGCAGGTTGGTCTTTTTATTGGTTTTATATATTAAGATGCCCAGAGTCACTGTAGTTGGGTTGCCTAGAAATTTGAAGTATAAATGAATTTGATTGATTACATACCAGTACCCTCAAATCCATGATGATTTTTAGCAACCATATAGATATTCTCCTTGACTTTCCCCAATTTGGTTTTCCAACAGTTCACTTGTTCCGACTGTAATTGCTGCTTTTTGTTCTCCTCTTCTTTCCTTCTGATTTTCCCACCATTAGAGTTTCCCAGAAAAATAGGTTTTCACATAATGTGTTTGAAGTAGAATAATTTGAGTCTGGTCAATTATGTCTCAAGTGAGAGCTCCTGGTTGATTTCGCCCCAACCAGTCCGAACCAGCTGAATCCCACCATTGCTTCCAGCTCTATTCTGATTGATTAATATCCTCCATGATGGCTTGGTACAAACTACAGTACCAGTTCCAAACTTCCTTTTCCTCTCTCCTAAATTTCTCATCCCCCAATCAACACCTAAACAAAAGTCTTTGGAAACCAGAAACTTTCAGTGCTATTTGTCTGTTCGACTGACTTAATAAAAGCCAATGATCTTTTGGAATTTTGGAGTTTGTTGGTGATCACATGATCCCAGGATTCATATGCAACCATCATATGAGTCACTTGCCAATCATCTGAATTTTGATTATGTGACCATGGATATATTGCAATAATCCTAAAAAATGAAAAATGGCCATAAATCAGATTTTTTGGTGCTGTTGTAACATTGAATGGTCATTAAATGAATGGTTGTAAGTCGAGAATTGCCTGTTTATAGTCTAACGCTCAAGGACTCTGGGCAGCTCACAATATTTTCTGAGGCATTGCAGGATTTTCAGACAAGAGTGTTTTCTAGCCTTAGATTTGAACCTGAGGCGTTCTTCATGCAAAGCAAGGACTCTAGTGCTGAGTCACTGTACCTTTTCAGAACCAGTTCTTTCCATTAAACTTTCCAATTATATTTTTCCTCTTTGTGGCAATGGACTAGATGTGGAGAAAGGCAAGCTCACAGAATGAGTTAAGTGATGTCCCGGTGTCTGGAAGCCCTGCAGATCTGGATGGGAAGGAACAGACTCAAGTTCAACCCATCCAAGACCAAGTGGCTGTGGTTTCCAGCACCCCAGTACAACCAGTCAATCCCATCACTGGCCATAGGGGGTGAACATCTAGCCTCTGTGGATCGAGCACGCAACTTGGGCATCCTCCTGGATACCCGGCTGTCTATGGAAGATCATGTGATGGCCGTGGCCAGGGGGGCAATCTGCAAGGTTCATCTGGTACGCCAGTTGCGGCCCCTATTGGACCGGGACGCCCTTCGCACAGTCACTCATGCTCTCGTGACATCCCGACTGGACTACTGTAATGCTGTCTACATGGGGCTCCCCTTGAGGTGCACCCAACAACTACAGCTAGTCCAAAATGCAGCCGCACAAGCTATTATGGGTACCCCCAGGTACTCACACATAACACCGCTCCTGCGCAAGCTGCACTGGCTGTCTGTGGCCTTTCGGGTACGCTTCAAGGTGCTGATTACCATCTTGTATTCAAAAAGTTTTATTAGTTTTACAATTTTATACGGGAAAGGGTACATAGGGTATGAAATAAAATATTTTGA